>CAXASF010000103.1:62500-65000 GCA_963971475.1 Chrysops caecutiens | reverse complement strand
GCAGAAGATGCGAGTGCAACCCCAACTACTGCTCAACCAAAGCGAAGCACACCTCATGGTAAGAAAACGGAAGCGAAAGAAACTAAAGGAAACAAGACACTGGAAGGAAGGGAATCGGAAAAAAAGGTTAATGAAAAAAACAAAAGGCAAAGACTGATCAAAATAAGAGGCGACGCTATCATCCTGAAGCCATCGGACGGCAAAACGTTCTCTGACGTGCTAAAAGCGGCACAGAATGTTAAGCCGCACGAAACAGGTGTCACAGTCCAAGCAGTTCAGAAAACGAGGGACAACAGCGTCCTGATCAAGATAGCTAAGGGAGCTGAAAATAGAAACGGTTTCTGCGAGGCCCTGAAGCTAGCAGTCGGAAAGGACGCCACTGTTAAGGACTCTGAACCCGGAGTGATACTAGAAATCAGAGACATCGACAGCGAGCAAAACGAAGCGACCGTTAGAGCGGCGCTAATAAAAACGACGAATGAGAAGGCCCACATTATGAAATGCAGACTTTCCTTAGAAAATTCAAGAGGGCAGAAAATTGCAAACGTGACAGTGGACGAGGATACCGCTAGAGCGATTATGAAAACTCGAAGGGTAACTATCGGATGGGTTAACTGCCGGGTCAGACAAAACCACCTGATTAACAGATGCCATAAATGTTTGGGGTTCGGACATCTGCAAAGAGGCTGCAACGGACAGGACCGATCCAAATGCTGCCTCAGATGCGGCTGCGAGGGACACAAGGCGGCAGACTGCAAAACTTTAAAATGCTTCCTCTGTACGAAGCTCGTGAGGACGATGGATGAATTAGAGCATATACCAGGAACTGGGGCTTGCAAAGCTTTCAGAAATGCTCTTGCTGCAGCGCGAAAACAGGAATATATCTCATGATGCTCACTTTTTTACAATGTAATCTGCACAGAGCTAAGCAAGCACAGGACCTGCTACGAGAAATCGTAATGGAAACTGGGGCGGACGTGCTGATAATCAGTGAACAACATCACGATGTGGACGGCCCAACGTGGTTCACGCACAATACTAAAACAGCAGCCATATGGATACCAGACCAACTAAAACAAGGACTGAGAAACACGGCAAAGGGAACGGCTTTGTATGGGTTCAGATAAAAGGAGTGATAATAGTTAGCTGCTACCTTACACCGAGCGATAACACCAAAGCGTACCACAGGAAGTTAGAAGAAATAGAAGACTTTCTCCATGGAATCAATAGCGAGAAAATAGTCGCCGGAGACATAAATGCAAAAGCTGTAGAATGGGGCGAACCCTATACCAACGCCAAGGGAAGAAAGATTCTAGAAATGGCCGCAAGAACTGGTCTAGTGGTTCTCAACACAGGAACAGCTTCCACTTTTCGAAGGATGGGCTGCAAAGAAACATACCCTGATGTATCCTTCGCCACGGAGGGAATCTACAGAAGAATTAAAAAATGGCGGGTACTAGAAAGAGAGAACCTCAGTGACCACATGTACATTAGCTTTCAGCTCTGCACACAGCAGCCAATTACTTTTACGGACACCCAACCCAGGTGGAACCCCAACAAAGTGAACGAGGAGAAGAAGAAAAGAGCTCTACAGACGGGATACGCAAGAATTCCTGCAGGAATCCGCATGGTTACAACTCGAGAAGATGTGGAGAAATTAACAGATATGAGTCTGAAAATCATTGCACGCGCTTGCGACAAGGCTATGCCAAAAAAAAAAACCGACGAGGCAAAAAACATGCTTATTGGTGGACAGACGAGATAGCCTCCCTCAGGAAAATGTGCAACACGCTGAGAAGACGCGCTCAACGAGCAAGAAAAAATACGGACCAAACGACCAAGGATACTGAATACAGAACTGCAAAGAAGAAGTTAAGGACAGCTATAAACCAGAGTAAAGCGAACTGCTGGTCGGAACTCAAAGACGACATAGAAAGGGACCCCTGGGGACTGGGCTACAAACTTGTTACCCGGAAACTAGGCTCAATGGCCCCAGTTACGGATATGAACGCCCAAAAAATGACGGAAATAGTAGACGCTCTCTTCCCAACGCACCCGGAGCGAGTAGACAACGCAAATGAAGGGCCCATGCAACACTACGAACTCTTTACTGAAGCGGAACTAATGGAAGCGGCAAAAAATATACAAAACCACAAATCACCAGGGCCAGACGGGATTCCCCCCGAGGCAATGAAGATCACCGCTAGAGTTTGCCCTCAACTGCTTTTGGATATGTACAATGCATGCTTGAAAATGGGAGTCTTCTGCTCTCGATGGAAGACAGCTAGGTTAGTGCTTATAGACAAGGGAAAGACAAAAGAAATAACACCATCTTCTTTCCGACCCTTGTGCATGCTCGACACAGCGGGGAAAACGTTCGAAAAAATGTTAAAACCCCGATTGCACAAAGCCATTCAAGAGGCTGGAGGCCTTTCGAACAATCAGAAAGGTTTCAGGAAGGGAATGTCTACTATCGACGCCATGAGCGAAGTGAAATCCG
>CAXASF010000102.1:55000-57500 GCA_963971475.1 Chrysops caecutiens | reverse complement strand
TAACGGTAATCAAAAGAGCAAAGCGACTCCATAAAGGTGTCGCAGAAGATGCGAGTGCAACCCCAACTACTGCTCAACCAAAGCGAAGCACACCTCATGGTAAGAGAACGGAAGCGAAAGAAGCTAAAGGAAAAGAGACACTGGAAGGAAGGGAGTCGGAAAAAAAGATTAATGAAAAAAACAAGAGGCACAGACTGATCAAAATAAGAGGCGACGCTATCATCCTGAAGCCATCGGACGGCAAAACGTTCTCTGACGTGCTAAAAGCGGCACAGAATGTTAAGCCGCACGAAACAGGTGTCACAGTCCAGGCAGTTCAGAAAACGAGGGACAACAGCGTCCTGATCAAGATAGCTAAGGGAGCTGAAAATAGAAACGGTTTCTGCGAGGCCCTGAAGCTAGCAGTCGGAAAGGACGCCACTGTTAAGGACTCTGAACCCGGAGTGACACTAGAAATCAGAGACATCGACAGCGGGCAAAACGAAGCGACCGTTAGAGCGGCGCTAATAAAAACGACGAATGAGAAGGCCCACATTATGAAATGCAGACTTTCCTTAGAAAATTCAAGAGGGCAGAAAATTGCAAACGTGACAGTGGACGAGGATACCGCTAGGGCGATTATGAAAACTCGCAGGATAACTATCGGATGGGTTAATTGCCGGGTCAGACAAAAACACCTGATTAACAGATGCCATAAATGTTTGGGGTTCGGACATCTGCAAAGAGGCTGCAACGGACAGGACCGATCCAAATGCTGCCTCAGATGCGGCTGCGAGGGACACAAGGCGGCAGACTGCAAAACCTTAAAATGCTTCCTCTGTACGAAGCTCGGTAGGACGATGGATGAACTTGAGCATATACCAGGAACTGGGGCCTGCAAAGCTTTCAGAAATGCTCTTGCCGCAGCGCGAAAACAGGAATATGTCTCATGATGCTCACTTTTTTACAATGTAATCTGCACAGAGCTAAGCAAGCACAGGACCTGCTACGAGAAATCGGAATGGAAACTGGGGCGGACGTGCTGATAATCAGTGAACAACATCACGATGTGGACGGCCCAACGTGGTTCACGGACAATACTAAAACAGCAGCCATATGGATACCAGACCAACGAAAGACAAGGACTGAGAAACATGGCAAAGGGAACGGCTTTGTATGGGTTCAGATAAAAGGAGTGATAATAGTTAGCTGCTACCTTACACCGAGCGATAACACCAAAGCGTACTACAGGAAGTTAGAAGAAATAGAAGATTTTCTCCATGGAATAAATAGCGAGAAAATAGTCGCCGGAGACATAAATGCAAAAGCTGTAGAATGGGGCGAACCCTATACCAACGCCAAGGGAAGAAAGATTCTAGAAATGGCCGCAAGAACTGGTCTAGTGGTACTCAACACAGGAACAGCTTCCACTTTTCGAAGGATGGGCTGCAAAGAAACATACCCTGATGTATCCTTCGCCACGGAGGGAATCTACAGAAGAATTAAAAAATGGCGGGTACTAGAAAGAGAGAACCTCAGTGACCACATGTACATTTGCTTTCAGCTCTGCACAGAGCAGCCAATTACTTTTACGGACACCCAACCCAGGTGGAACCCCAACAAAGTGAACGAGGAGAAGATGAAAAGAGCTCTACAGACGGGATACGCAAGAATTCCTGCAGGAATCCGCATGGTTACAACTCGAGAAGATGTAGAGAAATTAGCAGATATGAGTCTGAAAATCATCGCACGCGCTTGCGACAAGGCTATGCCAAAAAAAGGAAACCGTCGAGGCAAAAAACATGCTTATTGGTGGACAGACGAGATAGCCTCCCTCAGGAAAATGTGCAACACGCTGAGAAGACGCGCTCAACGAGCAAGAAAAAATACGGACCAAGCGACCAAGGATACTGAATACAGAACTGCAAAGAAGAAGTTAAGGACAGCTATAAACAAGAGTAAAGCGAACTGCTGGTCGGAACTCAAAGACGACATAGAAAGGGACCCCTGGGGACTGGGCTACAAACTTGTTACCCGGAAACTAGGCTCAATGGTCCCAGTTACGGATATGAACGTCCAAAAAATGACGGAAATAGTAGACGCCCTCTTCCCAACGCACCCGGAGCGAGAAGACAACGCAAATGAAAGGCCCATGCAACACTACGAACTCTTTAATGAAGCGGAACTAATGGAAGCGGCAAAAAATATACAAAATCACAAAGCACCAGGGCCAGACGGGATTCCCCCCGAGGCAATGAAGATCACCGCTAGAGTCTGCCCTCAACTGCTTTTGGATATGTACAATGCATGCTTGAAAATGGGAGTCTTCTGCTCTCGATGGAAGACAGCTAGGTTAGTGCTTATAGACAAGGGAAAGACAAAAGAAATAACACCATCTTCTTTCCGACCCTTGTGCATGCTCGACACAGCGGGCAAAATGCTCGAAAAAATGTTAAAACCCCGATTGCACAGAGCCATTCAAGAGGCTGGAGGCCTATCGAACAATCAGAAAGGTTTCAGG
>CAXASF010000100.1:50000-51255 GCA_963971475.1 Chrysops caecutiens | reverse complement strand
CGACACAGCAGTATATGCTATGCTCTTCTAGTTCATTCACCATATCTCTCTTCGAAAGACTTCCATGGTGATACAACTATAAAACAGAAAAGAAAACTCTTCCGATACCTCTCGACGGTTTCTTTATGATTGTTTCTGTTGCCAGGATGAGCATAAAAGCCCATTTTTAATAACAAACGTATACTTAACAGGTTACGGAATTGGAACCGTATTCCCTTTCGTTCATACTATATGTATTATAAATTATATATTATTTATTGAATTATTTTTTCATATATATAATAATATATTATTATATACATTATTAATATTTCAATTTCATAATTTTATTTTTAATAACATATATTTTTTGGTTTTCACCATGAACTTAGGACCGACTAACTCGTGATCAACCACTGTTCACACGAAGCCCTTCTCCACTTCAGTCCTCCAAGGTCTCATTCGATTATTTGCTACTACCACCAAGATCTGTACCAATGACGGCTCCATGTAGGCTTACGCCAAACACTTCTGTGCACATCATTGTACCCTCCTACTCACTAAAACTTTAGAATTTATTATTATATAATAAATCATATGTTTTAGCGGTGATGTATAGGCATACAACTTAAGCGCCATCCATTTTAAGGGCTAGTTGCTTCGGCAGGTGAGTTGTTACACACTCCTTAGCGGATTACGACTTCCATGTCCACCGTCCTGCTGTTTTAAGCAAGCAACGCCTTTCATGGTATCAGTATGAGTTGTTAATTTTGGCGCCGTAACATCACGTTTGGTTCATCCCACAGCGCCAGTTCTGCTTACCAAAAGTGGCCCACTGGGCACAATATATCATAACCTGTACCTTCATATCAAGTAAGGCAAGGTTCTTACCCATTTAAAGTTTGAGAATAGGTTAAGGTCGTTTCGGCCCTAAGGCCTCTAATCATTCGCTTTACCAGATAAGATTATTTAATATAATTTTTAATTGCACCAGCTATCCTGAGGGAAACTTCGGAGGGAACCAGCTACTAGATGGTTCGATTGGTCTTTCGCCCCTATACCCAATTCTGACAATCGATTTGCACGTCAGAACTGTTTCGGTCTTCCATCAGGGTTTCCCCTGACTTCAACCTGATCAGGTATAGTTCACCATCTTTCGGGTCACAACATATATGCTCAAGGTACGCTCTAATTAATATAATATATATAATATAAAAATTAATTGTATAGAACGCCCCAGGATGAATTCTATATATAAATTTATATACATAATAAT
>CAXASF010000100.1:40000-45000 GCA_963971475.1 Chrysops caecutiens | reverse complement strand
ATCATAAGAAACCTTATGTTTCATATAAAACATTATGTTACTTATACTCACAAGTGTTTCTTAATATGAAATCATAAGAAACCTTATGTTTCATATAAAACATTATGTTACATATACTTACAAGTGTTTCTTAATATGAAATCATAAGAAACCTTATGTTTCATATAAAATATTATGTTACTTATACTTACAAGTGTTTCTTAATATGAAATCATAAGAAACCTTATGTTTCATATAAAACATTATGTTACATATACTTACAAGTGTTTCTTAATATGAAATCATAAGAAACCTTATGTTTCATATAAATTATTATGTTACTTATACTTACAAGTGTTTCTTAATATGAAATCATAAGAAACCTTATGTTTCATATAAAACATTATGTTACTTATACTTACAAGTGTTTCTTAATATGAAATCATAAGAAACCTTATGTTTCATATAAAACATTATGTTACATATACTCACAAGTGTTTCTTAATATGAAATCATAAGAAACCTTATGTTTCATATAAAACATTATGTTACATATACTTACAAGTGTTTCTTAATATGAAATCATAAGAAACCTTATGTTTCATATAAAATATTATGTTACTTATACTTACAAGTGTTTCTTAATATGAAATCATAAGAAACCTTATGTTTCATATAAAACATTATGTTACATATACTCACAAGTGTTTCTTAATATGAAATCATAAGAAACCTTATGTTTCATATAAAACATTATGTTACATATACTTACAAGTGTTTCTTAATATGAAATCATAAGAAACCTTATGTTTCATATAAAATATTATGTTACTTATACTTACAAGTGTTTCTTAATATGAAATCATAAGAAACCTTATGTTTCATATAAAACATTATGTTACTTATACTTACAAGTGTTTCTTAATATGAAATCATAAGAAACCTTATGTTTCATATAAAACATTATGTTACATATACTCACAAGTGTTTCTTAATATGAAATCATAAGAAACCTTATGTTTCATATAAAATATTATGTTACTTATACTTACAAGTGTTTCTTAATATGAAATCATAAGAAACCTTATGTTTCATATGATACACTAGATTTTTAATATTGTATCTGGTATGTCTTATAAGACATTATGTTACTTATACTCACAAGTGTTCCTTAATATGAAATCATAAGAAACCTTATGTTTCATATAAAACATTATGTTACATATACTCACAAGTGTTTCTTAATATGAAATCATAAGAAACCTTATGTTTCATATAAAACATTATGTTACATATACTTACAAGTGTTTCTTAATATGAAATCATAAGAAACCTTATGTTTCATATAAAATATTATGTTACTTATACTTACAAGTGTTTCTTAATATGAAATCATAAGAAACCTTATGTTTCATATAAAACATTATGTTACATATACTCACAAGTGTTTCTTAATATGAAATCATAAGAAACCTTATGTTTCATATAAAACATTATGTTACATATACTTACAAGTGTTTCTTAATATGAAATCATAAGAAACCTTATGTTTCATATAAAATATTATGTTACTTATACTTACAAGTGTTTCTTAATATGAAATCATAAGAAACCTTATGTTTCATATAAAACATTATGTTACTTATACTTACAAGTGTTTCTTAATATGAAATCATAAGAAACCTTATGTTTCATATAAAACATTATGTTACATATACTCACAAGTGTTTCTTAATATGAAATCATAAGAAACCTTATGTTTCATATAAAACATTATGTTACTTATACTCACAAGTGTTTCTTAATATGAAATCATAAGAAACCTTATGTTTCATATGATACACTAGATTTTTAATATTGTATCTGGTATGTCTTATAAGACATTATGTTACTTATACTCACAAGTGTTCCTTAATATGAAATCATAAGAAACCTTATGTTTCATATAAAACATTATGTAACTTATACTTACAAGTGTTTCTTAATATGAAATCATAAGAAACCTTATGTTTCATATAAAATATTATGTTACTTATACTTACAAGTGTTTCTTAATATGAAATCATAAGAAACCTTATGTTTCATATAAAACATTATGTTACATATACTTACAAGTGTTTCTTAATATGAAATCATAAGAAACCTTATGTTTCATATAAAATATTATGTTACTTATACTTACAAGTGTTTCTTAATATGAAATCATAAGAAACCTTATGTTTCATATAAAACATTATGTTACTTATACTTACAAGTGTTTCTTAATATGAAATCATAAGAAACCTTATGTTTCATATAAAACATTATGTTACATATACTCACAAGTGTTTCTTAATATGAAATCATAAGAAACCTTATGTTTCATATAAAACATTATGTTACTTATACTCACAAGTGTTTCTTAATATGAAATCATAAGAAACCTTATGTTTCATATGATACACTAGATTTTTAATATTGTATCTGGTATGTCTTATAAGACATTATGTTACTTATACTCACAAGTGTTCCTTAATATGAAATCATAAGAAACCTTATGTTTCATATAAAACATTATGTAACTTATACTTACAAGTGTTTCTTAATATGAAATCATAAGAAACCTTATGTTTCATATGATACACTAGATTTTTAATATTGTATCTGGTATGTCTTATAAGACATTATGTTACTTATACTCACAAGTGTTCCTTAATATGAAATCATAAGAAACCTTATGTTTCATATAAAACATTATGTAACTTATACTTACAAGTGTTTCTTAATATGAAATCATAAGAAACCTTATGTTTCATATGATACATTAGATTTTTGATATGGTATCTGTATGCCTTATAAGACATTATGTTACTTATACTTACAAGTGTTTCTTAATATGAAATCATAAGAAACCTTATGTTTCACATAAAACATTATGTTACTTATACTTACAAGTGTTTCTTAATATGAAACCTTATGTTTCATATGATACACTAGATTTTTAATATTGTAGCTGGTATGTCTTATAAGACATTATGTTACTTATACTCACAAGTGTTCCTTAATATGAAATCATAAGAAACCTTATGTTTCATATAAAACATTATGTAACTTATACTTACAAGTGTTTCTTAATATGAAATCATAAGAAACCTTATGTTTCATATGATACATTAGATTTTTGATATGGTATCTGTATGCCTTATAAGACATTATGTTACTTATACTTACAAGTGTTTCTTAATATGAAATCATAAGAAACCTTATGTTTCACATAAAACATTATGTTACTTATACTTACAAGTGTTTCTTAATATGAAACCTTATGTTTCATATGATACACTAGATTTTTAATATTGTAGCTGGTATGTCTTATAAAACATTATGTTACTTATACTCACAAGTGTTTCTTAATATGAAATCATAAGAAACCTTATGTTTCATATAAAACATTATGTTACATATACTTACAAGTGTTTCTTAATATGAAATCATAAGAAACCTTATGTTTCATATAAAATATTATGTTACTTATACTTACAAGTGTTTCTTAATATGAAATCATAAGAAACCTTATGTTTCATATAAAACATTATGTTACATATACTTACAAGTGTTTCTTAATATGAAATCATAAGAAACCTTATGTTTCATATAAATTATTATGTTACTTATACTTACAAGTGTTTCTTAATATGAAATCATAAGAAACCTTATGTTTCATATAAAACATTATGTTACTTATACTTACAAGTGTTTCTTAATATGAAATCATAAGAAACCTTATGTTTCATATAAAACATTATGTTACATATACTCACAAGTGTTTCTTAATATGAAATCATAAGAAACCTTATGTTTCATATAAAACATTATGTTACATATACTTACAAGTGTTTCTTAATATGAAATCATAAGAAACCTTATGTTTCATATAAAATATTATGTTACTTATACTTACAAGTGTTTCTTAATATGAAATCATAAGAAACCTTATGTTTCATATAAAACATTATGTTACATATACTCACAAGTGTTTCTTAATATGAAATCATAAGAAACCTTATGTTTCATATAAAACATTATGTTACATATACTTACAAGTGTTTCTTAATATGAAATCATAAGAAACCTTATGTTTCATATAAAATATTATGTTACTTATACTTACAAGTGTTTCTTAATATGAAATCATAAGAAACCTTATGTTTCATATAAAACATTATGTTACTTATACTTACAAGTGTTTCTTAATATGAAATCATAAGAAACCTTATGTTTCATATAAAACATTATGTTACATATACTCACAAGTGTTTCTTAATATGAAATCATAAGAAACCTTATGTTTCATATAAAATATTATGTTACTTATACTTACAAGTGTTTCTTAATATGAAATCATAAGAAACCTTATGTTTCATATGATACACTAGATTTTTAATATTGTATCTGGTATGTCTTATAAGACATTATGTTACTTATACTCACAAGTGTTCCTTAATATGAAATCATAAGAAACCTTATGTTTCATATAAAACATTATGTTACATATACTCACAAGTGTTTCTTAATATGAAATCATAAGAAACCTTATGTTTCATATAAAACATTATGTTACATATACTTACAAGTGTTTCTTAATATGAAATCATAAGAAACCTTATGTTTCATATAAAATATTATGTTACTTATACTTACAAGTGTTTCTTAATATGAAATCATAAGAAACCTTATGTTTCATATAAAACATTATGTTACATATACTTACAAGTGTTTCTTAATATGAAATCATAAGAAACCTTATGTTTCATATAAAATATTATGTTACTTATACTTACAAGTGTTTCTTAATATGAAATCATAAGAAACCTTATGTTTCATATAAAACATTATGTTACTTATACTTACAAGTGTTTCTTAATATGAAATCATAAGAAACCTTATGTTTCATATAAAACATTATGTTACATATACTCACAAGTGTTTCTTAATATGAAATCATAAGAAACCTTATGTTTCATATAAAACATTATGTTACT
>CAXASF010000100.1:22500-25000 GCA_963971475.1 Chrysops caecutiens | reverse complement strand
CCTTACCTACATTATTCTATCGACTAGAGACTCTTCACCTTGGAGACCAGCTGCGGATATTGGTACGGCCTGTTAAGAAGTTTGCGTAACCCTACCATAAATTTTCAAGGCCCGAGGAGAAAATATCGACACAGCAGTATATGCTATGCTCTTCTAGTTCATTCACCATATCTCTCTTCGAAAGACTTCCATGGTGATACAACTATAAAACAGAAAAGAAAACTCTTCCGATACCTCTCGACGGTTTCTTTATGATTGTTTCTGTTGCCAGGATGAGCATAAAAGCCCATTTTTAATAACAAACGTATACTTAACAGGTTACGGAATTGGAACCGTATTCCCTTTCGTTCATACTATATGTATTATAAATTATATATTATTTATTGAATTATTTTTTCATATATATAATAATATATTATTATATACATTATTAATATTTCAATTTCATAATTTTATTTTTAATAACATATATTTTTTGGTTTTCACCATGAACTTAGGACCGACTAACTCGTGATCAACCACTGTTCACACGAAGCCCTTCTCCACTTCAGTCCTCCAAGGTCTCATTCGATTATTTGCTACTACCACCAAGATCTGTACCAATGACGGCTCCATGTAGGCTTACGCCAAACACTTCTGTGCACATCATTGTACCCTCCTACTCACTAAAACTTTAGAATTTATTATTATATAATAAATCATATGTTTTAGCGGTGATGTATAGGCATACAACTTAAGCGCCATCCATTTTAAGGGCTAGTTGCTTCGGCAGGTGAGTTGTTACACACTCCTTAGCGGATTACGACTTCCATGTCCACCGTCCTGCTGTTTTAAGCAAGCAACGCCTTTCATGGTATCAGTATGAGTTGTTAATTTTGGCGCCGTAACATCACGTTTGGTTCATCCCACAGCGCCAGTTCTGCTTACCAAAAGTGGCCCACTGGGCACAATATATCATAACCTGTACCTTCATATCAAGTAAGGCAAGGTTCTTACCCATTTAAAGTTTGAGAATAGGTTAAGGTCGTTTCGGCCCTAAGGCCTCTAATCATTCGCTTTACCAGATAAGATTATTTAATATAATTTTTAATTGCACCAGCTATCCTGAGGGAAACTTCGGAGGGAACCAGCTACTAGATGGTTCGATTGGTCTTTCGCCCCTATACCCAATTCTGACAATCGATTTGCACGTCAGAACTGTTTCGGTCTTCCATCAGGGTTTCCCCTGACTTCAACCTGATCAGGTATAGTTCACCATCTTTCGGGTCACAACATATATGCTCAAGGTACGCTCTAATTAATATAATATATATAATATAAAAATTAATTGTATAGAACGCCCCAGGATGAATTCTATATATAAATTTATATACATAATAATCCCATAAATTAGTTAAGTTAATTACGCCTTTAGGTTTTATTTAAGCCCAATGACTTGCACACATGTTAGACTTCTTGGTCCGTGTTTCAAGACGGGTCCCGAAGGTATCCTAAATCTATAGCATTGTTAATAATATAAATGCAAAAATATATATATGTAACATATGTACATAATATATATAAAACATAATAATATGTAAGCATTATATATTTTGTTACTGTTAACCATTTATCTAGATATTCAAATGTTTTCACACCAATTAAAATAATTAATTATTGTGTAAAACTGTACATTGACTCTTTATGATAAAATTTATATATACATATAAATTTATAACAGATTACAATGTCCTTAATATGAAAAAAATGCACATTATTTCTATATTATAATATATATAATATATAATTAATGATGAGTTTTTCATACAGGATATTTAGGTTCATCGGGTTTAAACTCTAAGCAGTTTCACGTACTTTTTAACTCTCTATTCAGAGTTCTTTTCAACTTTCCCTCACGGTACTTGTTTGCTATCGGTCTCATGGTTATATTTAGTTTTAGATGGAGTTTACCACCAAATTAGTGCTGCACTATCAAGCAACACGACTCTTAAGAAATATCTTCTAGTAATTAATAATGTCTCTACGGGCCTAGCACCCTCTATGGGTAATTGGCCCCATTTAAGAAGGACTTGAACTATATATTTAATATACTAGATAATAGATATTCTATACACTGCATCTTATATTTGTTAATTAATAACAAAATAACTTAGTGCTGAACTTTTTCCTTTTCGCTCGCCGCTACTAAGAAAATCCTAGTTAGTTTCTTTTCCTTCCCTTATTAATATGCTTAAATTTAGGGAGTAGTCTCATATGAGTTGAGGTTGTTTAATTTTAATATATTATGTTATATAATTATATATCTGCTTTTATGTTATATGTTTTTATACATATAATATATATCATATTCTGTACATAGAAATCTTTTCGAATATAAATTATGAGTTAAATAATATCCATGCAATTGCTTACTTCCCATGTTACATATTAATACAATTAAGTACAAATTAAATTTTCTCATTTTATTCTAATATAGGATAAATTCCGTTTGCTACTATTA
>CAXASF010000100.1:10000-12500 GCA_963971475.1 Chrysops caecutiens | reverse complement strand
AATTGCACCAGCTATCCTGAGGGAAACTTCGGAGGGAACCAGCTACTAGATGGTTCGATTGGTCTTTCGCCCCTATACCCAATTCTGACAATCGATTTGCACGTCAGAACTGTTTCGGTCTTCCATCAGGGTTTCCCCTGACTTCAACCTGATCAGGTATAGTTCACCATCTTTCGGGTCACAACATATATGCTCAAGGTACGCTCTAATTAATATAATATATATAATATAAAAATTAATTGTATAGAACGCCCCAGGATGAATTCTATATATAAATTTATATACATAATAATCCCATAAATTAGTTAAGTTAATTACGCCTTTAGGTTTTATTTAAGCCCAATGACTTGCACACATGTTAGACTTCTTGGTCCGTGTTTCAAGACGGGTCCCGAAGGTATCCTAAATCTATAGCATTGTTAATAATATAAATGCAAAAATATATATATGTAACATATGTACATAATATATATAAAACATAATAATATGTAAGCATTATATATTTTGTTACTGTTAACCATTTATCTAGATATTCAAATGTTTTCACACCAATTAAAATAATTAATTATTGTGTAAAACTGTACATTGACTCTTTATGATAAAATTTATATATACATATAAATTTATAACAGATTACAATGTCCTTAATATGAAAAAAATGCACATTATTTCTATATTATAATATATATAATATATAATTAATGATGAGTTTTTCATACAGGATATTTAGGTTCATCGGGTTTAAACTCTAAGCAGTTTCACGTACTTTTTAACTCTCTATTCAGAGTTCTTTTCAACTTTCCCTCACGGTACTTGTTTGCTATCGGTCTCATGGTTATATTTAGTTTTAGATGGAGTTTACCACCAAATTAGTGCTGCACTATCAAGCAACACGACTCTTAAGAAATATCTTCTAGTAATTAATAATGTCTCTACGGGCCTAGCACCCTCTATGGGTAATTGGCCCCATTTAAGAAGGACTTGAACTATATATTTAATATACTAGATAATAGATATTCTATACACTGCATCTTATATTTGTTAATTAATAACAAAATAACTTAGTGCTGAACTTTTTCCTTTTCGCTCGCCGCTACTAAGAAAATCCTAGTTAGTTTCTTTTCCTTCCCTTATTAATATGCTTAAATTTAGGGAGTAGTCTCATATGAGTTGAGGTTGTTTAATTTTAATATATTATGTTATATAATTATATATCTGCTTTTATGTTATATGTTTTTATACATATAATATATATCATATTCTGTACATAGAAATCTTTTCGAATATAAATTATGAGTTAAATAATATCCATGCAATTGCTTACTTCCCATGTTACATATTAATACAATTAAGTACAAATTAAATTTTCTCATTTTATTCTAATATAGGATAAATTCCGTTTGCTACTATTATTCGTCATCATTATTCGTCATCATTATTCGTCTTCTTATCAAAGTCAATACTTAGTAAGATTTCATCCCCATTTTCATCAAATTGCCATTCCCTTTCAATCAACCACAATATAACCCTCAGCGTTATTGAATTCATATTGACAGATTTATATATCTGAACAATATATGGAATTATCCTTAGAATCATTTAGAAAATTTTAATCGCACAAAATGTTTGTACTAAAAATGTAGCTGCATGTATATTTAACATCATTATCATAGCCCATTAAGTATATTATTATATTCTGGTTAATATATATATATAAAATATATATATTTAAAGATATACAATGCACATTATATAATACATATATATATATATACATATATTTTTTATATTTATGTTATAAATATATAATATATATTTATTAACACATTTTTTGCTTTAAAAATAATATATATTTTTAAGCAACTTCTTTATAATAATCTTACAACCCTCAACCATATGTAGTCTATGCAGTTATACATAAAATTTCTGTATAATAATAGCATAGACTGCAATATGCGTTCAAAATGTCGATGTTCATGTGTCCTGCAGTTCACACGATGACGCACAGTTTGCTGCGTTCTTCATCGACCCATGAGCCAAGTGATCCTCCGCTTAGAGTGTTTTATTTATTTTAGGTTTTCTTTTATTCATGTCAATTATACAATTTTTGTGTATAAATAATATTTTTTAGATATATTATTCATTTGCCTGTTTATTCGCTTGCTTGCTTCGCTCGTTTGCTTGATTGCGTGCCTGCTTCCATGCTAGCTCGCTTGTCTCATGCTTACTTGCTTGCTCGCTCGCTTATTTATTGCTTCGCTCGTTTGCTTGATTGCGTGCCTGCTTCCATGCTAGCTCGCTTGTCTCATGCTTACTTGCTCGCTTATTTATTGCTTCGCTCGTTTGCTTGATTGCGTGCCTGCTTCCATGCTAGCTCGCTTGTCTCATGCTTACTTGCTCGCTTATTTATTTTTTAATATATCAACATTTTATATTATTTATTACACATGTATCTTTTACTTCACACATTTTCTCTTTATTTATTTATTACATATTCTGC
>CAXASF010000100.1:2500-7500 GCA_963971475.1 Chrysops caecutiens | reverse complement strand
AACACACGAAATAACATCTTTAAAAATTTGATCACATAAAATACATATACTTTAATACATATTGTGATCTCACATGGTCATATATAATTACAAAAAATGATTATGATTGATGAAAATCAGACAAATTTTTAGTATTTTATATGAAAGACTATATTCATAAGAAACCTTATGATTCATATAAAACATTATGTTACTTATACTTACAAGTGTTTCTTAATATGAAATCATAAGAAACCTTATGTTTCATATAAAACATTATGTTACATATACTTACAAGTGTTTCTTAATATGAAATCATAAGAAACCTTATGTTTCATATAAAACATTATGTTACTTATACTCACAAGTGTTTCTTAATATGAAATCATAAGAAACCTTATGTTTCATATAAAACATTATGTTACATATACTTACAAGTGTTTCTTAATATGAAATCATAAGAAACCTTATGTTTCATATAAAATATTATGTTACTTATACTTACAAGTGTTTCTTAATATGAAATCATAAGAAACCTTATGTTTCATATAAAACATTATGTTACATATACTTACAAGTGTTTCTTAATATGAAATCATAAGAAACCTTATGTTTCATATAAATTATTATGTTACTTATACTTACAAGTGTTTCTTAATATGAAATCATAAGAAACCTTATGTTTCATATAAAACATTATGTTACTTATACTTACAAGTGTTTCTTAATATGAAATCATAAGAAACCTTATGTTTCATATAAAACATTATGTTACATATACTCACAAGTGTTTCTTAATATGAAATCATAAGAAACCTTATGTTTCATATAAAACATTATGTTACATATACTTACAAGTGTTTCTTAATATGAAATCATAAGAAACCTTATGTTTCATATAAAATATTATGTTACTTATACTTACAAGTGTTTCTTAATATGAAATCATAAGAAACCTTATGTTTCATATAAAACATTATGTTACATATACTCACAAGTGTTTCTTAATATGAAATCATAAGAAACCTTATGTTTCATATAAAACATTATGTTACATATACTTACAAGTGTTTCTTAATATGAAATCATAAGAAACCTTATGTTTCATATAAAATATTATGTTACTTATACTTACAAGTGTTTCTTAATATGAAATCATAAGAAACCTTATGTTTCATATAAAACATTATGTTACTTATACTTACAAGTGTTTCTTAATATGAAATCATAAGAAACCTTATGTTTCATATAAAACATTATGTTACATATACTCACAAGTGTTTCTTAATATGAAATCATAAGAAACCTTATGTTTCATATAAAATATTATGTTACTTATACTTACAAGTGTTTCTTAATATGAAATCATAAGAAACCTTATGTTTCATATGATACACTAGATTTTTAATATTGTATCTGGTATGTCTTATAAGACATTATGTTACTTATACTCACAAGTGTTCCTTAATATGAAATCATAAGAAACCTTATGTTTCATATAAAACATTATGTTACATATACTCACAAGTGTTTCTTAATATGAAATCATAAGAAACCTTATGTTTCATATAAAACATTATGTTACATATACTTACAAGTGTTTCTTAATATGAAATCATAAGAAACCTTATGTTTCATATAAAATATTATGTTACTTATACTTACAAGTGTTTCTTAATATGAAATCATAAGAAACCTTATGTTTCATATAAAACATTATGTTACATATACTCACAAGTGTTTCTTAATATGAAATCATAAGAAACCTTATGTTTCATATAAAACATTATGTTACATATACTTACAAGTGTTTCTTAATATGAAATCATAAGAAACCTTATGTTTCATATAAAATATTATGTTACTTATACTTACAAGTGTTTCTTAATATGAAATCATAAGAAACCTTATGTTTCATATAAAACATTATGTTACTTATACTTACAAGTGTTTCTTAATATGAAATCATAAGAAACCTTATGTTTCATATAAAACATTATGTTACATATACTCACAAGTGTTTCTTAATATGAAATCATAAGAAACCTTATGTTTCATATAAAACATTATGTTACTTATACTCACAAGTGTTTCTTAATATGAAATCATAAGAAACCTTATGTTTCATATGATACACTAGATTTTTAATATTGTATCTGGTATGTCTTATAAGACATTATGTTACTTATACTCACAAGTGTTCCTTAATATGAAATCATAAGAAACCTTATGTTTCATATAAAACATTATGTAACTTATACTTACAAGTGTTTCTTAATATGAAATCATAAGAAACCTTATGTTTCATATAAAATATTATGTTACTTATACTTACAAGTGTTTCTTAATATGAAATCATAAGAAACCTTATGTTTCATATAAAACATTATGTTACATATACTTACAAGTGTTTCTTAATATGAAATCATAAGAAACCTTATGTTTCATATAAAATATTATGTTACTTATACTTACAAGTGTTTCTTAATATGAAATCATAAGAAACCTTATGTTTCATATAAAACATTATGTTACTTATACTTACAAGTGTTTCTTAATATGAAATCATAAGAAACCTTATGTTTCATATAAAACATTATGTTACATATACTCACAAGTGTTTCTTAATATGAAATCATAAGAAACCTTATGTTTCATATAAAACATTATGTTACTTATACTCACAAGTGTTTCTTAATATGAAATCATAAGAAACCTTATGTTTCATATGATACACTAGATTTTTAATATTGTATCTGGTATGTCTTATAAGACATTATGTTACTTATACTCACAAGTGTTCCTTAATATGAAATCATAAGAAACCTTATGTTTCATATAAAACATTATGTAACTTATACTTACAAGTGTTTCTTAATATGAAATCATAAGAAACCTTATGTTTCATATGATACACTAGATTTTTAATATTGTATCTGGTATGTCTTATAAGACATTATGTTACTTATACTCACAAGTGTTCCTTAATATGAAATCATAAGAAACCTTATGTTTCATATAAAACATTATGTAACTTATACTTACAAGTGTTTCTTAATATGAAATCATAAGAAACCTTATGTTTCATATGATACATTAGATTTTTGATATGGTATCTGTATGCCTTATAAGACATTATGTTACTTATACTTACAAGTGTTTCTTAATATGAAATCATAAGAAACCTTATGTTTCACATAAAACATTATGTTACTTATACTTACAAGTGTTTCTTAATATGAAACCTTATGTTTCATATGATACACTAGATTTTTAATATTGTAGCTGGTATGTCTTATAAGACATTATGTTACTTATACTCACAAGTGTTCCTTAATATGAAATCATAAGAAACCTTATGTTTCATATAAAACATTATGTAACTTATACTTACAAGTGTTTCTTAATATGAAATCATAAGAAACCTTATGTTTCATATGATACATTAGATTTTTGATATGGTATCTGTATGCCTTATAAGACATTATGTTACTTATACTTACAAGTGTTTCTTAATATGAAATCATAAGAAACCTTATGTTTCACATAAAACATTATGTTACTTATACTTACAAGTGTTTCTTAATATGAAACCTTATGTTTCATATGATACACTAGATTTTTAATATTGTAGCTGGTATGTCTTATAAAACATTATGTTACTTATACTCACAAGTGTTTCTTAATATGAAATCATAAGAAACCTTATGTTTCATATAAAACATTATGTTACATATACTTACAAGTGTTTCTTAATATGAAATCATAAGAAACCTTATGTTTCATATAAAATATTATGTTACTTATACTTACAAGTGTTTCTTAATATGAAATCATAAGAAACCTTATGTTTCATATAAAACATTATGTTACATATACTTACAAGTGTTTCTTAATATGAAATCATAAGAAACCTTATGTTTCATATAAATTATTATGTTACTTATACTTACAAGTGTTTCTTAATATGAAATCATAAGAAACCTTATGTTTCATATAAAACATTATGTTACTTATACTTACAAGTGTTTCTTAATATGAAATCATAAGAAACCTTATGTTTCATATAAAACATTATGTTACATATACTCACAAGTGTTTCTTAATATGAAATCATAAGAAACCTTATGTTTCATATAAAACATTATGTTACATATACTTACAAGTGTTTCTTAATATGAAATCATAAGAAACCTTATGTTTCATATAAAATATTATGTTACTTATACTTACAAGTGTTTCTTAATATGAAATCATAAGAAACCTTATGTTTCATATAAAACATTATGTTACATATACTCACAAGTGTTTCTTAATATGAAATCATAAGAAACCTTATGTTTCATATAAAACATTATGTTACATATACTTACAAGTGTTTCTTAATATGAAATCATAAGAAACCTTATGTTTCATATAAAATATTATGTTACTTATACTTACAAGTGTTTCTTAATATGAAATCATAAGAAACCTTATGTTTCATATAAAACATTATGTTACTTATACTTACAAGTGTTTCTTAATATGAAATCATAAGAAACCTTATGTTTCATATAAAACATTATGTTACATATACTCACAAGTGTTTCTTAATATGAAATCATAAGAAACCTTATGTTTCATATAAAATATTATGTTACTTATACTTACAAGTGTTTCTTAATATGAAATCATAAGAAACCTTATGTTTCATATGATACACTAGATTTTTAATATTGTATCTGGTATGTCTTATAAGACATTATGTTACTTATACTCACAAGTGTTCCTTAATATGAAATCATAAGAAACCTTATGTTTCATATAAAACATTATGTTACATATACTCACAAGTGTTTCTTAATATGAAATCATAAGAAACCTTATGTTTCATATAAAACATTATGTTACATATACTTACAAGTGTTTCTTAATATGAAATCATAAGAAACCTTATGTTTCATATAAAATATTATGTTACTTATACTTACAAGTGTTTCTTAATATGAAATCATAAGAAACCTTATGTTTCATATAAA
>CAXASF010000099.1:0-53991 GCA_963971475.1 Chrysops caecutiens | reverse complement strand
GTTAATCAATGCATGTAAGAAGGCCGCAGAAACTCAGTATGCTAATGGCGGAGAAGGACTTAAAGCCGAAATTGAAGAAGTAGGTATACACTGCTTTAAAATTGGAATTACCAATTCCAACTACAAATTCTACCTGTTACAAGAGACAGATAACACAATCGAGGCATTGGGAACAAAGATACTGAAATTAGAACAAACAGAACAGTGTATGCAGTTAAAACCGAGTATACACAGTTCGAACGAACCAATGCTACCAACGGGACAACAGGAACCGCGTCAGACCCATGGCAGGAATCAAACGGGGAACCACTGGCAGAATCAACGGGATCGGTCAAGATTCCCGTTCAGAGGAATCACGAGAAGCCACCAGGGCCAGACGTACCAATCGAACCACTTTCCCCCGCGTAATTACCAAACACACTTAAATACAACAAATTATAATGATAATCCTACACGGGGAGGATTTGAAAGGCGACAAGTGCGCTGTGATTTTTGCAACCGTATGGGTCACGTAATGGCCGAATGTCGAACCCGAACAATGACGCCGTTCTGTTCTACATGCAGGGCCTATGGCCATACAAACCAAAACTGTCGGTCAAATAAGCCAAACAACCAACACAACCAACAGAATAGAGGTGAATACCAGAGACGTCAGGTTAATCAAACCACGACAAGGGGAAACACACCTAAATGTAATTTTTGTCTCGCTGAAGACCACCCGGAGAATAGATGCTACCTAAAAGAAAGATGGGAGAGGATGCAAATAGAAGAAAAACTGAAAAATACGGAAAACTCCATAGAGACGACCGACCGCACCGCGAGTCGTCAATAAAGGAAAGCAATAACAGGTGCGACAACATACCCAAATTACCCATAATAACAATACCCACAAACATAACCAAGCAAGAAGATCCCAAATTCATAATAGACACGGGGTCCGAAATAAGTCTAATAAAAGAAGATGAATTAAAGACACGAAACCTAAAACAAATAAATCCTTGGGAGAAAGTTACGTTAAATACAATTTCCGGAGAGATAATATCTGAGGGCACAATAACAGGACAACTAGAAGCAGCGCAATCATACCCATGTAAATTCCATGTAATAAAATCCAGGAATCCAGCATACGTAGCAGGGATAATTGGAAACGACTTCGTTGCGAAATTCTGCAACGTAGAGGGTCCAGCCCAGAGATTAGTATTCCCGTCACTAAATGGAAATAAAGTCGTAACAATTCCATTTGGGGACCACCAGGTTCCAAAGGAAAACGGAACCCGATTTGTGGATGTAATAGCAACGGGCAAGACAAGTACCCAGCGTGAAAATACTACTGAGGGACACATCAACAACCGCAGCTCGAAAACTACGGAGTGTATTTCATCCTCGGTAGAACTCAAGGAACGAAATGAAGCCTTATTAACACCCACAATAACTGACGAAATACTGCAGGATATAGGAGCACTCTTCAAACCCGGTACACAGCCTGTGAATACAGAAATCCCAACTGTGCAACCAGAACAGAGTAGCACCACTTGTAAACGACATACTCGCACGTATGGCGATCACCTCACCCCAAACTCGCACGTTACGAGAGGTGAAAGTATTTCGGCATCAGAACAAGGAATTGGCGGAGAACTGGACTCACTACAAAAAACTATCGAAGAAAGTCTCATATTGACGGAACGAAGGACAATCCAAATTCCCCCCAGAACGGTGAAGTTTATCGAAATAGTAACAGACATTAAAGGAGAATACGTAATCATTGGAGAAGAGATCGAAAAAGGGGTATATGTTAGTAACGCCCTGGTACTACAAACAGAAGGAAAAATAAAATTTAGTATACTTAACGTAAACAATAACAAAGTAATCATAAATGAGTTAAATATCAAGCTAGAGAAAATCAAGAATGAACCTACTGAACTATTAGAGGAATATGAAATCCCAAGCAAAGAGAATTATAACATAAGTAAAACGGACCCAGGAGTCACTAAAGAAACTACTGAGAGCAGACTAACGAAATTAATGAAGATAATAAATATCGGGGAAAACCTAAACGAAGAAGAAAAGCAATCAATAAACCAACTCATAGGGCAATTCGAAGATGTTTTCCATTTGCCAGGGGAGCAACTGGGACATACCACAACCGTAAAACATGAAATAAAAATGAAAGCAGACCAGGTACCAATTAAGTGCAAAATGTACAGACTGCCCGAAACCCAGAAACAGATAATTAACGACGAGATAGCGAGGCTCCTAAAAGAAGATATCGTCGAACCAAGTTGGAGCCAGTGGAATGCTCCACTACTGGTAGTACCTAAGAAACCTGGACCCGATGGCGCGAAACGATGGAGAATAGTCGTCGACTATAGAAAGCTTAATGAAGTAACGGAGGGGGATGCCTATCCGCTGCCTCGGATAGAGGATATCCTAGATCAGTTAGGAAACTCCCGTTACTTCTCGGTGATAGATCTCGCCAGCGGTTATCATCAAATAACAATGAAAGCTGAAGATCGCGATAAAACGGCCTTCAGTACTCCTTATGGCCACTACGCCTTCAAAAGGATGCCGTTCGGATTAAAAGGGGCACCAGCCACCTTCCAGCGCCTAATGAATCACGTACTAGCTGGGTTACAGGGACTACAGTGTTTTGTCTATCTGGATGACATAGTCATCTATGGTAAAAACCTCGCTGATCATCAAAATAAATTACGTGAGGTATTACAAAGATTAAGAGAACATCAACTAAAGATTAATCCGGAGAAGTGTAACTTTCTCAAGAGAGAAATCATATACCTTGGGCACAAATGCGGAATTGAAGGGGTAGCACCCGACCCAAATTTACTAAAAAGTGTGCGAGAATTTCCAGTACCAAAAACCGTCAGACAGGTGCAATCATTTCTAGGATTGGCGAACTATTATCGGAAATTCATTAAAGGGTTCTCCAAGATTGCTGCACCAATCAACAAATTATTGAGGAAAGATGCCAAATTTAACTGGGATGAACAGTGTATGCAAGCATTCAATAATTTGAAAGAGAAATTGACCACGCCACCAGTATTACGGTATCCAGACTTTGACGAACCGTTTAAATTGTACACAGACGCCAGTGGAGAGGCGTTAGGTGCAGTTCTTGCTCAAGGACCAGACAACGCGGAACAACCAATAGCTTACGCCAGTCGAACGTTGAACAGTGCCGAGCGAAATTATTCTACCATCGAGAGGGAATTGCTCGCCATAGTATGGGCCGTAAAAAATTATAGGAGTTACTTATACGGCAGACCATTTACGGTGTACACTGATCATAAACCACTACGGGGGGCCATACGGATTAAGGACCCCACTAGCCGAATCCTGCGTTTATGGCATAAATTGTCAGACTACACATTTGACATTCAATATAAAGAAGGGAAGAAGAACACCAACGCTGATGCCTTGAGCAGAATTCCATATGAAGTTTGGGCAATTACGAGAAGGCAAGCCAAAGAAATGGACTCTAGTAGAAATGATCAAAACCGCACCATAGTCGCGGATGCAACACACAGGAAAGAGGTCCCGACAAACCCTGAGAAGCAGGAAGTTTCCGATACGGCAGTGAGAATACTGACGGATCCGAACGACATAAAAACAATATTATCGGACTGCCACGACTCACCCCTCGGGGGACACCAAGGTATCCACAAGACTTATCAACGATTAAGACGCGAATACTATTGGAAAGGGATGCTGAAAGATGTAATTAACCACGTGAAACGTTGTAAGAAATGCCAGTTAAATAAACAAAGTAAAGAACACAAAGAACCTATGGTTATCACGGATACCGCTAAACTACCTTTTGATAAGGTGTATATGGATATTGTAGGGCCGTTGCCAGAAACAAAGTGCGGAAACAAATATATCTTGAGCTTTGAGGATGATCTCACCCGATTCATGGACGTGGTCCCCTTGACAAACACAGAGTCAAAAACGGTAGCAAAAGCATTTGTGGACGAGATCATCAGTAGGTATAGGGTACCAAAGAAACTTATAACGGATCGTGGAACCAACTTCACCTCCGACATGTTTCGTCAGGTATGCAAGTTATTTAAAATCCATAAGTTAGAGACCACCGCATACCACCCGCAATCAAACGGAGCGTTGGAAAGGTCGCATAGACCTTTGGTAGACTATTTGAGGAGTTTTGTGGATGCAAATCAAACCGACTGGGATGATCACCTACGCGCGGCAATGTTTGTACGAAACAACAGCATTCACACAGCAACGAAACTAACTCCAATGGACTGCCTCTACGGATTTTCGGCAACATTACCAAACAATCTCAAAAGAGAGCCCCAACCGGTCTACGACCATGAAAATTATTATCTAAAATTAAGAAACAAACTACAGCGGGCATATCAGATAGCCAAACAAAATATAGAGGAGAACAAAGTTCAATCAAAGGAATACTACGATCGAAAGGTGAACCCGATAAAACTACACGTCGGCGACCAAGTGTTACTAAAAAACGCGGCAAGAAAAAATAAATTAGCGCAATACTGGTTGGGACCCTTCAGAGTACTATCAATTAACAGCCCCGTAAACACAACGATACAAATTGGCTGTAAAAAACGACGTGTACATAATAACCGACTCAAAATTTTCAATTAGTAATTTATGTTAGTAGTTTAGTAATCCCTCTTCCTTTCTTCTCACGTTCCCAGGCTGAAAGGGTTAATTTTCGCTTGCCTATTGACGACAATCTATGCAACGCAATCACCCGTCGATATACACACTCTCAAGCAACGCGGGGTGGTGTTCGAAACAATTGGAGAGGCTCAAATATATCAAGATTACTGGACAATAGTCACCCGAGTCAATAAGCCAGTATGGGAGTCATCATTAAGCTACCTGGAGGAAAGTAAAAAAGCGTTGGACCAACTATGCAACACACAGGAAGACGCCGTAGGAAATGAAATGTGCAGTCAATGGAACCAGGTGTTACACAGAAGGATAGCACAAATAAACGAACTTATCAACAAGGTGGAGTTAACCATGAATAGCAAACCAAGAATCAAACGAGGTCTTATAAATCTGGGAGGACGAATTATGAAAAAAGTATTCGGTACAATGGACGATAACGACTCAACGCACATCTACCAAAAACTGGACGAGCTGGAGGAAAGCAACCGCCAGAGCCTCGTATTAACCAAACAACAGGTCACCATTATGCGTAACACGATCAACACCTTCAACGCAACGAATAAAGAAATGACCCAAAGATATAACCAGTTGATTCAAAAACTCAACGAGATAAACCGTAAAAGACAAAACGAGACTCGAAGATATACGGAGGACTTAAGAAACCTTCACATAAGAACTGATATTAACGAAGTTATGCTTCTAATTATTGGGGAGCTACAACATATATACCTCGAAATCACCGATATATTCGTAATGACAGAAGCAATGTATAAACGGGAACTGAGTCCTTTATTGTTACCAGCTCATCAATTTCGAGAATTGTATGCCAACATCTCTAAACTATATTATGGGAAAGAGTTAGACATAGATTTCCCCAGTTTACAAAAGCTAGCCAAAGTCGATTGCGAACTTATAGAAGGAAAAATGCTCATACAGATAAGAGTCCCTTTAATAAATCCCGTGAAATACACCATCAATCGAGTATATACCACACCAATGTTGATAAAGCAGAACCCACCATACATTTATGACCTGGAAGACTCGTATTTCTTGAACACTACTCGATCCCAGCTTAACTTCGGTATGACGGAGTTAGAGTACCACTCCGAGTGCACCAATATGAACGAGACATACCTTATTTGCCACTGGAAGCACCCAGTTAAACTAGACCCAAAAAACCGGGACTGTCTAGCGGAGCTACTAAAACAAACCAACAGTAAAATTGAAGACTGTCCAATTCGAGTAATAAAACAAACCAGAAACTTAATCGTCCCCATGCACCAAGACAACGCGTGGTTATATTGGTTGCAACAAGACACAACGCTTGTAATCTTATGCGATAACACTGAACATACCGAAACACTCCGAGGACTTGGAATAATAATATTGAAGTCACCATGTAGCTATCATTTGGCTAGTTACCTACTTCCGTACCAAACGACTGAAACGCGTCCGATACACATACACCAACCAGCACAGGAT
Source organism: Chrysops caecutiens (assembly GCA_963971475.1). Classification (NCBI taxonomy): domain Eukaryota; kingdom Metazoa; phylum Arthropoda; class Insecta; order Diptera; family Tabanidae; genus Chrysops; species Chrysops caecutiens. Next base: position 47,832 of record CAXASF010000099.1, on the reverse strand, counting down.
TCACGACCTAAGATCGACCTCGCACGATATCAAAGTCAAATACCGGGAGAGAAAAACCATAGTAATATTCAACTACTCCACCCCATGATGTTCAACGACAAGCTGAGAGATGAAAGCGACGCTATAAACAACCTGGAACGCAAGATCACCGAAAACGCACGCAAACAACATACGCACATTCAACTTAACACCACGACCATAATAACCGGATGTCTGGCAATCATCGGCATAATCCTGTTATGCTTAAAACTAATGAAGAAGTGGAGATTAAGAAGTACTCCTAGCACCAAGGAAGTGAGGGACCCTAAAGTCGAGATCATACCAATAAATTTTGATATTCGGAAGGAACAGATTATGGCATCAGACAACCAAATTACGCGGATCAGCACACTTTAAAAAAAAAAAAAAAAAAAAAAATAAAAAAAAAAAAAAATAAAAAAAAAAATTTTTAGGATAACACGTCCTGGGCAAGACGTTAAACTGCATCCACACGCAAGTCCAACCATCGGATCTTAAGAAACAAATTCTCTAAACCTAGGCGTCAAGACACCTTCGACACGAGTGAAGATGATATCCTCATGGAAGCACTGGTGGAAGCAGATGAATTATATAGGAAGTTGGGGCTCGACGAACCAGAAGAGGATGTACCAGCGGAACCAATAGATGGCAGAATATCATTTGAAATCAGGGAAATGATCCGACAGTCTGAAATATGGTATAACGAGCAACAAGAAAGAATTCATGAAAGGCGGTCGGAGGAAGAACAACCACACATTAGGCCCGAAAGCAGAACTCTTTTGGATGCCACGTGTTTCAAATTTACAGAAAATCGGGAAGAAGAGACGCACCCAACACCAAGAGTAGACAACGTATGCGACAACTTTCACCATGACAAACGATATAACAGAATACTTAACACTAAAAAGGAAAAGAGGTCAGGAAGCAGTTAATGAGTTATATTCAAAAAAAAAAAAAAAAAAAAAATTTAAAATATATATAAAAACATATATAAAATACCAATAACCATAAAATTGCTTTGTATAACCATAAGATTGCTTTGTATAACCATAAAATTGCTTTGTATAACCATAAGATTCAGAATAATAGAAAGACATCGTTGCTTTCTATAAATAATATCGTAGCATAGTAGAAGCTTTGTTTTTGTAAGATCATCATTGTTTAGTAGGAAATTCATACAATCCAAATTATTCATACAATCCAAAAAATTATGTTACGAAATATGAGAAATCTTGCAGATGCTTATATGTTCAATTAAAATTAAGAGTTGATGTAGTAACATATTATATACATAACACGCTTAGAATCATAACGTAGTGCAAAACTTGTTCGTCCTAAAGTAATTCAAACAAAAGTGTAAAATTGTAATTTATGCTATGTGCAACACTTAGTACCAATTGTAACAGACAAGGATGTACACTTCAAGAGACTTCGTTATAAAAAAAAAAAAAAAAAAAAAAAAAAGGGGGATCTCTTCTAAAGAGGGGAGGAAATGTTGTGAATAAAATTCGACAAACATCTAGATTAAAATCTATGGTCTAGCAAAGGTATGGACCAACACCAAATGCCAAGCAGCACCACCTATTGACAACAAACCTTTCTATCCCTCACCCATGGTTATGTCCATGCTAAACGTTCCCAAACCTAAACCCACGATCGTAGTTCCAGACACACTCTAACCCCAGACCCAACTCACCGTCTAGCCTAGACACACTCTGACATTGTACCTGGGAACTAAACCACAAACAAGTAATCAGATGTCGCATTCCCATACAACGAGTTGGCACCCGATTTTGAAAGCTCTTTTCAGGAGCTTTTGCCAAATCGTTGTTGGGAATGTGAAACTTTGAAGAGCTTGCTCTCTTCAAAGTTTCATTTGTTTTTAGGGTGAAAACCGGTTTTGAATTTATTTCATAGATCGCAATGTTCTATGAAATAAATTCAAAACCGGTTATATATTTACGTAGCTACACACACCACCAAAGGGATTGTTGGCAGTGTGTTGGTACATAAATTCTGGTAGCGAATTTTTCACAAATTCGAATTGAATTTAGTTTCCCAACAACAACAACAATCCCTTTGGTCGAGTTGAATGACCTTTTGTTCATTCAACCCGTAGCAGGTGAATTTTTAATGATAATGTTAAATGTTAAGTTTATTTACGAATTACAGATTAGAGAACATTATGGTTTCCGGGAACCATAAATTAATAAATTTTCTTCCGATTTTTAGGGGCCTTTTCCGAAAAAAATTTAATTTTCAGCGGTTTTTCGCCTGTAGCGTCTGAACCAAGCTTCCTAGAGGATTCATATGTATGACAGACCCCTTTATTTTTCTATTTGCTAAGTTTTCCTCTTACACAATTTTTCTGTAAATTGAGTTTTTAAAGGTGTGGAGACCAAAGTTGGGGAATATGATAGAATTCAGATTTTGAATTTTAAACAGATTTTTCCCCCATAACTGCTAAACTAAGTATCTTAGGAGGTTCATATGTATAACCAACCCCAACTATTTTTCCATTTCCTATCTTTTTGGCATGCATAATTTTTCTCTAGATTGCTTTTTTTAAAATGTATACAAAAGTTAAGAAATATTAAAAAATTCAGATTTTGAATTTATAACAACTGTTTGCTTGTAGCGGCTTAAATAAGTGTCCTAGAGGGCCCATATCTATGACCGACCTCCATTATTTTTCTATTTTTTACCTTTTCTTCTAACATTTATTTTCCCCAAATTGAGTTTTTAAAGGTGTACAGACAAAAGTTGGGAAATATGATAAAATTCAAATTCTGCTCGTAGCGGCTAAACTAAGGATTTTAGGGGGCTCATATATATGACGGACCCCCAGTACGATGATATTTTCTATCTTTCTTTTATACATTATTTTTCCCTACCGTGAGTTTTTAAAGGTGTGCCCATACAAAATTCTAATTTTGAATTTTTAACAGTTTTTTACTCTAGCGGCTAAACTATCCTAGAGGGCTCATAGACGGCTCATATGTATGATCAATCTTTGAAAAACTCAAAACCTAATTGAATTGCATCATATGATTGTCTCCGACCGTATTGAGAATTGCATAGTTTATATAGTTTATAGGTACCTAGTTTATAGTTGTAATTTAATTGTATAGTTTAAAATTTAATTTAAATACCAAATAAAATTTGAAAGATCTTTAAAATAATTTTGTTAAATTATTCAAAGGAAGTTAAGTTTGTAATTTTTTGGTCATTCATTTCATATTCTATATTTATTAAGATTGAATCAAAAATTTTCCGTTAAGATATACCTAATTTAACGCAAATCATATTCGTATATTTTTCATGTTTTTAAGATTTAATGATGACGTTTATTTTAAGGTGGCGAAAAATTGGTTTTTTAGTCCTGAAAAAAGTTATAGTTATAGTTTTTTTCTTAACTTATAGAATACGGACAACTTTTCCATAAATTTAATGAAGAGAAGTCCTTCCTGATGATAATTTTTGATAAACTTCTTATTAAAGCAACATAAGCTAAATCTATTTAACATTCAATTATTGCAGTCAATTTTCAGTAATTTTCGGAAAATGAATAAAATAAAATTTCGGAAAAAATTATATAAATATACATATCTTTAAATTATTGTATATTATTATATGTAAATATTTGTGAAATTTAATTCATTTTATGGGTAGGGTACACTTAAACTAATTTTTCATTACTGATTTTTTATTAAATTATTTATTTTTATTTAGATATATTAGACTGAATTAATGTTCATTTTAAGGGGTGGAAAATTTGTTGACCGCAACCCCCACTACCACCGAGCCATGATCATGTGTATGATTTGTATCAGAATTCTGCTTTAATTCAAAGTTATTGTGTTCGAAGCTCAAAATGTGCACTATACTTCCTTATTTTTGAAACATGGCGAAAAGTGACAAATTCTTTTATGAGCTCCTCGCGGAATTAAATTTAACATTTAGTGTTTTGGAACGGAAAAACCGATTTTTCCAGTCACATCTTACTAAGAATGTACTTTAAAAAAAAATCACTAATAAAAAATTAACTTATGTGTACCCTACCCCATCATTTTTGTCTCCCATAAAATTTAGATCTTCGATTATGTTTTCGGTTAATTGATACTGTTCAAGAAAACTCGTCAAAATATTTTTTTTTTCATTTTTTTATATATAATTTACATATTTTTTCCAAAAACAACCAATACATACAAAAATTTCCATTTCCAACACGGAAAACAGAAATTTTTGTGTGTATTTCCGTGTACGTGAGTGAATTGTACTCACGCACGTACACACTCAAATGATTTCTGCTGGTGTGAAGGAACCGAAAATTTCAGAAAATGAAAATTTTGTTCCTTCCACCAAATTTTATTTCCCCCCCTTTCTTCTTATTTCGATGTTCCCTTCCCGCAACCAACAAACTAGTCGACACCAACTAGCAGACAAATTTCGCTCTCAGAGCGCATAAAACATGCGCTCATCAAAAGCTTTATGTCCGCTAGTAGCTGTCCGCTAGTAGACAAATTTTGTGCCAACACGATGTATGGCAATAGGACATCTGAATAGTTGTCTGTGACTAAACTAAGAATTAGTACTAGACCCTAGCCACTTACCCATCATCGATCAGTAGCTGAAATAGAAGTGAAGTACCTGGGAACTAAACCGAGAATTAGTACTAGACCCTAGCCACTTACCCATCATCGATCAGTAGCTGAAATAGAAAAATGACTTACCCAGTGACCTAGTTTCATAAAGTGCAATAGCACTCTCGGTCAATTACTTTCCATGGAAACATCTCGGTCACTTACCTTTGAAATTCTCACCTCTTGTGGGAACATTAATGGCCACAGATTATGCTACTCGAGCAGGAACGCGTTCATTAACCTCTGCGACAGCAAATACAGAGAATTATTGGTCAATGATGAAGCCAATGATGGGAACTCCCGAATTGGCAAATCCAGAGTAATGAATGAGGTGGGATAAACTAGAAGATCAGCAGGAAAATTACGTAAAAATAGAGGAGAAATGGATCAGGAGGCAGTCGAAGTCAAGCTCGAGAGGAATCCAGGTCCCAGCCGCTGCCGAATCGAAGCTCAATCCCAAGACGCTCTACGAAGTTCCTGAGGAAGACGAAGCCAAGACGAATCGAAGACGTTCTACGAAGTTCCTGAGGAAGACGAAGCCAAGACGAATCCAAGACGTTCTACGAAGTTCCTGAGGAAGACGAAGCCAAGACGAATCCAAGACGTTCTACGAAGTTCCTGAGGAAGACGAAGCCAAGACGAATCCAAGACGTTCTACGAAGTTCCCGTAGGAGACAACTCGCAGACGAAGCCAAGACGTTCTACGAAGTTCCCGAAGAAGACAGCCCCAAGACGAGCCAAGAGGGTTCCCTGACGAAATTAACAACACAACACGGTAACCCGATCAAGTAATCGGCTACCACTCAAGTCCTGAACCGTCCAAGTAGACGACAGGCAGTAATACCCATACATGAACCCCGCAACCAAAACCTCGTTGACAGAAGCCTTGCAGGATCCCACGGCGGGACCCCGACCAATCTCGTTGGAGGAATATCGCCGACGTCAGGCTATCAAACAACCCGAGCTAAACCATATTTCACGACAGCACAAGGAGAAGAAACCGAGATCGGGAGTGGAAGAATATTTCAGACGCCGACTACACGAAGCCCAGAGAGAATTGGTCCTGGCATCAACCAAGGAAGAAAGACGCCTTGCCAGTCAAAAAATCAACGGTTTGAAGATGGAACGCAGGAACTACAGGCAGACAAAGAAGAACAACAAGTCAGCATCAAAAAAGTAAGAGTTAGGTCAATAGGACTTTTAATATGCACAAATGTATCGAGTATGAAATGAAATGAGGAATGTATGAATAAAGTAAGATAGATTAAATAAAAAGGTCCATTATAAAACCGTCGAAAAGCGTTCTCACTTGTACTTCTACCAAAAATCCCAACACTCACTAATAACAGCGAAAACCAGTGAAATAACTGTGGCAATCTGCACAACCTCACTAATAACAGCGAAAACCACTGAAATAACAGTCACAATCTGCAAAGCCTCACTAATAACAGCGAAAACCACTGAAATAACAGTCACAATCTGCAAAGCCTCACTAATAACAGCGAAAACCAGTGAAATAACTGTGGCAATCTGCACAACCTCACTAATAACAGCGAAAACCACTGAAATAACAGTCACAATCTGCAAAGCCTCACTAATAACAGCGAAAACCAGTGAAATAACTGTGGCAATCTGCACAACCTCACTAATAACAGCGAAAACCACTGAAATAACAGTCACAATCTGCAAAGCCTCACTAATAACAGCGAAAACCACTGAAATAACAGTCACAATCTGCAAAGCCTCACTAATAACAGCGAAAACCAGTGAAATAACTGTGGCAATCTGCACAACCTCACTAATAACAGCGAAAACCACTGAAATAACAGTCACAATCTGCAAAGCCTCACTAATAACAGCGAAAACCAGTGAAATAACAGTCACAATCTGCAAAGCCTCACTAATAACAGCGAAAACCACTGAAATAACAGTCACAATCTGCAAAGCCTCACTAATAACAGCGAAAACCAGTGAAATAACTGTGGCAATCTGCACAACCTCACTAATAACAGCGAAAACCACTGAAATAACAGTCACAATCTGCAAAGCCTCACTAATAACAGCGAAAACCAGTGAAATAACTGTGGCAATCTGCACAACCTCACTAATAACAGCGAAAACCAGTGAAATAACTGTGGCAATCTGCACAACCTCACTAATAACAGCGAAAACCACTGAAATAACAGTCACAATCTGCAAAGCCTCACTAATAACAGCGAAAACCAGTGAAATAACTGTGGCAATCTGCACAACCTCACTAATAACAGCGAAAACCACTGAAATAACAGTCACAATCTGCAAAGCCTCACTAATAACAGCGAAAACCAGTGAAATAACTGTGGCAATCTGCACAACCTCACTAATAACAGCGAAAACCACTGAAATAACAGTCACAATCTGCAAAGCCTCACTAATAACAGCGAAAACCAGTGAAATAACTGTGGCAATCTGCACAACCTCACTAATAACAGCGAAAACCACTGAAATAACAGTCACAATCTGCAAAGCCTCACTAATAACAGCGAAAACCAGTGAAATAACTGTGGCAATCTGCACAACCTCACTAATAACAGCGAAAACCACTGAAATAACAGTCACAATCTGCAAAGCCTCACTAATAACAGCGAAAACCAGTGAAATAACAGTGGCAATCTGCACAACCTCACTAATAACAGCGAAAACCACTGAAATAACAGTCACAATCTGCAAAGCCTCACTAATAACAGCGAAAACCAGTGAAATAACTGTGGCAATCTGCACAACCTCACTAATAACAGCGAAAACCACTGAAATAACAGTCACAATCTGCAAAGCCTCACTAATAACAGCGAAAACCACTGAAATAACTGTGGCAATCTGCACAACCTCACTAATAACAGCGAAAACCACTGAAATAACAGTCACAATCTGCAAAGCCTCACTAATAACAGCGAAAACCAGTGAAATAACTGTGGCAATCTGCACAACCTCACTAATAACAGCGAAAACCACTGAAATAACAGTCACAATCTGCAAAGCCTCACTAATAACAGCGAAAACCGGTGAAATAACAGTCACAATCTGCAAAGCCTCACTAATAACAGCGAAAACCAGTGAAATAACAGTCACAATCTGCAAAGCCTCACTAATAACAGCGAGAACCAGTGAAATAACTGTGGCAATCTGCACAACCTCACTAATAACAGCGAAAACCACTGAAATAACAGTCACAATCTGCAAAGCCTCACTAATAACAGCGAAAACCAGTGAAATAACTGTGGCAATCTGCACAACCTCACGAATAACAGCGAAAACCACTGAAATAACAGTCACAATCTGCAAAGCCTCACTAATAACAGCGAAAACCAGTGAAATAACTGTGGCAATCTGCACAACCTCACTAATAACAGCGAAAACCACTGAAATAACAGTCACAATCTGCAAAGCCTCACTAATAACAGCGAAAACCACTGAAATAACAGTCACAATCTGCAAAGCCTCACTAATAACAGCGAAAACCAGTGAAATAACTGTGGCAATCTGCACAACCTCACTAATAACAGCGAAAACCACTGAAATAACAGTCACAATCTGCAAAGCCTCACTAATAACAGCGAAAACCACTGAAATAACAGTCACAATCTGCAAAGCCTCACTAATAACAGCGAAAACCAGTGAAATAACTGTGGCAATCTGCACAACCTCACTAATAACAGCGAAAACCACTGAAATAACAGTCACAATCTGCAAAGCCTCACTAATAACAGCGAAAACCAGTGAAATAACTGTGGCAATCTGCACAACCTCACTAATAACAGCGAAAACCAGTGAAATAACTGTGGCAATCTGCACAACCTCACTAATAACAGCGAAAACCACTGAAATAACAGTCACAATCTGCAAAGCCTCACTAATAACAGCGAAAACCAGTGAAATAACTGTGGCAATCTGCACAACCTCACTAATAACAGCGAAAACCACTGAAATAACAGTCACAATCTGCAAAGCCTCACTAATAACAGCGAAAACCAGTGAAATAACTGTGGCAATCTGCACAACCTCACTAATAACAGCGAAAACCACTGAAATAACAGTCACAATCTGCAAAGCCTCACTAATAACAGCGAAAACCACTGAAATAACAGTCACAATCTGCAAAGCCTCACTAATAACAGCGAAAACCAGTGAAATAACTGTGGCAATCTGCACAACCTCACTAATAACAGCGAAAACCACTGAAATAACTGTGGCAATCTGCACAACCTCACTAATAACAGCGAAAACCACTGAAATAACAGTCACAATCTGCAAAGCCTCACTAATAACAGCGAAAACCACTGAAATAACAGTCACAATCTGCAAAGCCTCACTAATAACAGCGAAAACCAGTGAAATAACTGTGGCAATCTGCACAACCTCACTAATAACAGCGAAAACCACTGAAATAACAGTCACAATCTGCAAAGCCTCACTAATAACAGCGAAAACCAGTGAAATAACTGTGGCAATCTGCACAACCTCACTAATAACAGCGAAAACCACTGAAATAACAGTCACAATCTGCAAAGCCTCACTAATAACAGCGAAAACCAGTGAAATAACTGTGGCAATCTGCACAACCTCACTAATAACAGCGAAAACCACTGAAATAACAGTCACAATCTGCAAAGCCTCACTAATAACAGCGAAAACCAGTGAAATAACTGTGGCAATCTGCACAACCTCACTAATAACAGCGAAAACCACTGAAATAACAGTCACAATCTGCAAAGCCTCACTAATAACAGCGAAAACCAGTGAAATAACTGTGGCAATCTGCACAACCTCACTAATAACAGCGAAAACCACTGAAATAACAGTCACAATCTGCAAAGCCTCACTAATAACAGCGAAAACCACTGAAATAACAGTCACAATCTGCAAAGCCTCACTAATAACAGCGAAAACCACTGAAATAACTGTGGCAATCTGCACAACCTCACTAATAACAGCGAAAACCACTGAAATAACAGTCACAATCTGCAAAGCCTCACTAATAACAGCGAAAACCAGTGAAATAACTGTGGCAATCTGCACAACCTCACTAATAACAGCGAAAACCACTGAAATAACAGTCACAATCTGCAAAGCCTCACTAATAACAGCGAAAACCAGTGAAATAACTGTGGCAATCTGCACAACCTCACTAATAACAGCGAAAACCACAGAAATAACAGTCACAATCTGCAAAGCCTCACTAATAACAGCGAAAACCAGTGAAATAACTGTGGCAATCTGCACAACCTCACTAATAACAGCGAAAACCACTGAAATAACAGTCACAATCTGCAAAGCCTCACTAATAACAGCGAAAACCAGTGAAATAACTGTGGCAATCTGCACAACCTCACTAATAACAGCGAAAACCAGTGAAATAGCAGTCACAATCTGCAAAGCCTCAATAATAACAGCGAAAACCAGTGAAATAACTGTGGCAATCTGCACAACCTCACTAATAACAGCGAAAACCACTGAAATAACAGTCACAATCTGCAAAGCCTCACTAATAACAGCGAAAACCACTGAAATAACTGTGGCAATCTGCACAACCTCACTAATAACAGCGAAAACCACTGAAATAACAGTCACAATCTGCAAAGCCTCACTAATAACAGCGAAAACCAGTGAAATAACTGTGGCAATCTGCACAACCTCACTAATAACAGCGAAAACCACTGAAATAACAGTCACAATCTGCAAAGCCTCACTAATAACAGCGAAAACCAGTGAAATAACTGTGGCAATCTGCACAACCTCACTAATAACAGCGAAAACCACTGAAATAACAGTCACAATCTGCAAAGCCTCACTAATAACAGCAAAAACCAGTGAAATAACTGTGGCAATCTGCACAACCTCACTAATAACAGCGAAAACCACTGAAATAACAGTCACAATCTGCAAAGCCTCACTAATAACAGCGAAAACCAGTGAAATAACTGTGGCAATCTGCACAACCTCACTAATAACAGCGAAAACCACTGAAATAACAGTCACAATCTGCAAAGCCTCACTAATAACAGCGAAAACCAGTGAAATAACTGTGGCAATCTGCACAACCTCACTAATAACAGCGAAAACCACTGAAATAACAGTCACAATCTGCAAAGCCTCACTAATAACAGCGAAAACCACTGTAATAACAGTCACAATCTGCAAAGCCTCACTAATAACAGCGAAAACCAGTGAAATAACTGTGGCAATCTGCAACACCTCACTAATAACAGCGAAAACCACTGAAATAACAGTCACAATCTGCAAAGCCTCACTAATAACAGCGAAAACCAGTGAAATAACTGTGGCAATCTGCACAACCTCACTAATAACAGCGAAAACCACTGAAATAACAGTCACAATCTGCAAAGCCTCACTAATAACAGCGAAAACCACTGAAATAACAGTCACAATCTGCAAAGCCTCACTTATAACAGCGAAAACCAGTGAAATAACTGTGGCAATCTGCAACACCTCACTAATAACAGCGAAAACCACTGAAATAACAGTCACAATCTGCAAAGCCTCACTAATAACAGCGAAAACCAGTGAAATAACTGTGGCAATCTGCACAACCTCACTAATAACAGCGAAAACCACTGAAATAACAGTCACAATCTGCAAAGCCTCACTAATAACAGCGAAAACCAGTGAAATAACTGTGGCAATCTGCACAACCTCACTAATAACAGCGAAAACCAGTGAAATAACTGTGGCAATCTGCACAACCTCACTAATAACAGCGAAAACCACTGAAATAACAGTCACAATCTGCAAAGCCTCACTAATAACAGCGAAAACCAGTGAAATAACTGTGGCAATCTGCACAACCTCACTAATAACAGCGAAAACCACTGAAATAACAGTCACAATCTGCAAAGCCTCACTAATAACAGCGAAAACCAGTGAAATAACTGTGGCAATCTGCACAACCTCACTAATAACAGCGAAAACCACTGAAATAACAGTCACAATCTGCAAAGCCTCACTAATAACAGCGAAAACCAGTGAAATAACTGTGGAAATCTGCACAACCTCACTAATAACAGCGAAAACCACTGAAATAACAGTCACAATCTGCAAAGCCTCACTAATAACAGCGAAAACCAGTGAAATAACTGTGGCAATCTGCACAACCTCACTAATAACAGCGAAAACCACTGAAATAACAGTCACAATCTGCAAAGCCTCACTAATAACAGCGAAAACCAGTGAAATAACTGTGGCAATCTGCACAACCTCACTAATAACAGCGAAAACCACTGAAATAACAGTCACAATCTGCAAAGCCTCACTAATAACAGCGAAAACCACTGAAATAACAGTCACAATCTGCAAAGCCTCACTAATAACAGCGAAAACCAGTGAAATAACTGTGGCAATCTGCACAACCTCACTAATAACAGCGAAAACCACTGAAATAACTGTGGCAATCTGCACAACCTCACTAATAACAGCGAAAACCACTGAAATAACAGTCACAATCTGCAAAGCCTCACTAATAACAGCGAAAACCACTGAAATAACAGTCACAATCTGCAAAGCCTCACTAATAACAGCGAAAACCAGTGAAATAACTGTGGCAATCTGCACAACCTCACTAATAACAGCGAAAACCACTGAAATAACAGTCACAATCTGCAAAGCCTCACTAATAACAGCGAAAACCAGTGAAATAACTGTGGCAATCTGCACAACCTCACTAATAACAGCGAAAACCACTGAAATAACAGTCACAATCTGCAAAGCCTCACTAATAACAGCGAAAACCAGTGAAATAACTGTGGCAATCTGCACAACCTCACTAATAACAGCGAAAACCACTGAAATAACAGTCACAATCTGCAAAGCCTCACTAATAACAGCGAAAACCAGTGAAATAACTGTGGCAATCTGCACAACCTCACTAATAACAGCGAAAACCACTGAAATAACAGTCACAATCTGCAAAGCCTCACTAATAACAGCGAAAACCAGTGAAATAACTGTGGCAATCTGCACAACCTCACTAATAACAGCGAAAACCACTGAAATAACAGTCACAATCTGAAAAGCCTCACTAATAACAGCGAAAACCACTGAAATAACAGTCACAATCTGCAAAGCCTCACTAATAACAGCGAAAACCACTGAAATAACTGTGGCAATCTGCACAACCTCACTAATAACAGCGAAAACCACTGAAATAACAGTCACAATCTGCAAAGCCTCACTAATAACAGCGAAAACCAGTGAAATAACTGTGGCAATCTGCACAACCTCACTAATAACAGCGAAAACCACTGAAATAACAGTCACAATCTGCAAAGCCTCACTAATAACAGCGAAAACCAGTGAAATAACTGTGGCAATCTGCACAACCTCACTAATAACAGCGAAAACCACAGAAATAACAGTCACAATCTGCAAAGCCTCACTAATAACAGCGAAAACCAGTGAAATAACTGTGGCAATCTGCACAACCTCACTAATAACAGCGAAAACCACTGAAATAACAGTCACAATCTGCAAAGCCTCACTAATAACAGCGAAAACCAGTGAAATAACTGTGGCAATCTGCACAACCTCACTAATAACAGCGAAAACCAGTGAAATAGCAGTCACAATCTGCAAAGCCTCAATAATAACAGCGAAAACCAGTGAAATAACTGTGGCAATCTGCACAACCTCACTAATAACAGCGAAAACCACTGAAATAACAGTCACAATCTGCAAAGCCTCACTAATAACAGCGAAAACCACTGAAATAACTGTGGCAATCTGCACAACCTCACTAATAACAGCGAAAACCACTGAAATAACAGTCACAATCTGCAAAGCCTCACTAATAACAGCGAAAACCAGTGAAATAACTGTGGCAATCTGCACAACCTCACTAATAACAGCGAAAACCACTGAAATAACAGTCACAATCTGCAAAGCCTCACTAATAACAGCGAAAACCAGTGAAATAACTGTGGCAATCTGCACAACCTCACTAATAACAGCGAAAACCACTGAAATAACAGTCACAATCTGCAAAGCCTCACTAATAACAGCAAAAACCAGTGAAATAACTGTGGCAATCTGCACAACCTCACTAATAACAGCGAAAACCACTGAAATAACAGTCACAATCTGCAAAGCCTCACTAATAACAGCGAAAACCAGTGAAATAACTGTGGCAATCTGCACAACCTCACTAATAACAGCGAAAACCACTGAAATAACAGTCACAATCTGCAAAGCCTCACTAATAACAGCGAAAACCAGTGAAATAACTGTGGCAATCTGCACAACCTCACTAATAACAGCGAAAACCACTGAAATAACAGTCACAATCTGCAAAGCCTCACTAATAACAGCGAAAACCACTGTAATAACAGTCACAATCTGCAAAGCCTCACTAATAACAGCGAAAACCAGTGAAATAACTGTGGCAATCTGCAACACCTCACTAATAACAGCGAAAACCACTGAAATAACAGTCACAATCTGCAAAGCCTCACTAATAACAGCGAAAACCAGTGAAATAACTGTGGCAATCTGCACAACCTCACTAATAACAGCGAAAACCACTGAAATAACAGTCACAATCTGCAAAGCCTCACTAATAACAGCGAAAACCACTGAAATAACAGTCACAATCTGCAAAGCCTCACTTATAACAGCGAAAACCAGTGAAATAACTGTGGCAATCTGCAACACCTCACTAATAACAGCGAAAACCACTGAAATAACAGTCACAATCTGCAAAGCCTCACTAATAACAGCGAAAACCAGTGAAATAACTGTGGCAATCTGCACAACCTCACTAATAACAGCGAAAACCACTGAAATAACAGTCACAATCTGCAAAGCCTCACTAATAACAGCGAAAACCAGTGAAATAACTGTGGCAATCTGCACAACCTCACTAATAACAGCGAAAACCAGTGAAATAACTGTGGCAATCTGCACAACCTCACTAATAACAGCGAAAACCACTGAAATAACAGTCACAATCTGCAAAGCCTCACTAATAACAGCGAAAACCAGTGAAATAACTGTGGCAATCTGCACAACCTCACTAATAACAGCGAAAACCACTGAAATAACAGTCACAATCTGCAAAGCCTCACTAATAACAGCGAAAACCAGTGAAATAACTGTGGCAATCTGCACAACCTCACTAATAACAGCGAAAACCACTGAAATAACAGTCACAATCTGCAAAGCCTCACTAATAACAGCGAAAACCAGTGAAATAACTGTGGAAATCTGCACAACCTCACTAATAACAGCGAAAACCACTGAAATAACAGTCACAATCTGCAAAGCCTCACTAATAACAGCGAAAACCAGTGAAATAACTGTGGCAATCTGCACAACCTCACTAATAACAGCGAAAACCACTGAAATAACCGTCACAATCTGCAAAGCCTCACTAATAACAGCGAAAACCAGCGAAATAACTGTGGCAATCTGCACAACCTCACTAATAACAGCGAAAACCACTGAAATAACAGTCACAATCTGCAAAGCCTCACTAATAACAGCGAAAACCAGTGAAATAACTGTGGCAATCTGCACAACCTCACTAATAACAGCGAAAACCACTGAAATAACAGTCACAATCTGCAAAGCCTCACTAATAACAGCGAAAACCAGTGAAATAACTGTGGCAATCTGCACAACCTCACTAATAACAGCGAAAACCACTGAAATAACAGTCACAATCTGCAAAGCCTCACTAATAACAGCGAAAACCAGTGGAATAACTGTGGCAATCTGCACAACCTCACTAATAACAGCGAAAACCAGTGAAATAACAGTCACAATCTGCAAAGCCTCACTAATAACAGCGAAAACCAGTGAAATAACTGTGGCAATCTGCACAACCTCACTAATAACAGCGAAAACCACTGAAATAACAGTCACAATCTGCAAATCCTCACTAATAACAGCGAAAACCAGTGAAATAACTGTGGCAATCTGCACAACCTCACTAATAACAGTGAAAACCACTGAAATAACAGTCACAATCTGCAAAGCCTCACTAATAACAGCGAAAACCACTGAAATAACAGTCACAATCTGCAAAGCCTCACTAATAACAGCGAAAACCAGTGAAATAACTGTGGCAATCTGCACAACCTCACTAATAACAGCGAAAACCACTGAAATAACAGTCACAATCTGCAAAGCCTCACTAATAACAGCGAAAACCAGTGAAATAACAGTCACAATCTGCAAACCCTCACTAATAACAGCGAAAACCAGTGAAATAACTAAGGCAATCTGCACAACCTCACTAATAACAGCGAAAACCACTGAAATAACAGTCACAATCTGCAAAGCCTCACTAATAACAGCAAAAACCACTGAAATAACAGTCACAATCTGCAAAGCCTCACTAATAACAGCGAAAACCAGTGAAATAACTGTGGCAATCTGCACAACCTCACTAATAACAGCGAAAACCAGTGAAATAACAGTCACAATCTGCAAAGCCTCACTAATAACAGCGAAAACCAGTGAAATAACTGTGGCAATCTGCACAACCTCACTAATAACAGCGAAAACCACTGAAATAACAGTCACAATCTGCAAAGCCTCACTAATAACAGCGAAAACCACTGAAATAACTGTGGCAATCTGCACAACCTCACTAATAACAGCGAAAACCACTGAAATAACAGTCACAATCTGCAAAGCCTCACTAATAACAGCGAAAACCAGTGAAATAACTGTGGCAATCTGCACAACCTCACTAATAACAGCGAAAACCACTGAAATAACAGTCACAATCTGCAAAGCCTCACTAATAACAGCGAAAACCGGTGAAATAACAGTCACAATCTGCAAAGCCTCACTAATAACAGCGAAAACCAGTGAAATAACAGTCACAATCTGCAAAGCCTCACTAATAACAGCGAAAACCAGTGAAATAACTGTGGCAATCTGCACAACCTCACTAATAACAGCGAAAACCACTGAAATAACAGTCACAATCTGCAAAGCCTCACTAATAACAGCGAAAACCAGTGAAATAACTGTGGCAATCTGCACAACCTCACGAATAACAGCGAAAACCACTGAAATAACAGTCACAATCTGCAAAGCCTCACTAATAACAGCGAAAACCAGTGAAATAACTGTGGCAATCTGCACAACCTCACTAATAACAGCGAAAACCACTGAAATAACAGTCACAATCTGCAAAGCCTCACTAATAACAGCGAAAACCACTGAAATAACAGTCACAATCTGCAAAGCCTCACTAATAACAGCGAAAACCAGTGAAATAACTGTGGCAATCTGCACAACCTCACTAATAACAGCGAAAACCACTGAAATAACAGTCACAATCTGCAAAGCCTCACTAATAACAGCGAAAACCACTGAAATAACAGTCACAATCTGCAAAGCCTCACTAATAACAGCGAAAACCAGTGAAATAACTGTGGCAATCTGCACAACCTCACTAATAACAGCGAAAACCACTGAAATAACAGTCACAATCTGCAAAGCCTCACTAATAACAGCGAAAACCAGTGAAATAACTGTGGCAATCTGCACAACCTCACTAATAACAGCGAAAACCAGTGAAATAACTGTGGCAATCTGCACAACCTCACTAATAACAGCGAAAACCACTGAAATAACAGTCACAATCTGCAAAGCCTCACTTATAACAGCGAAAACCAGTGAAATAACTGTGGCAATCTGCACAACCTCACTAATAACAGCGAAAACCACTGAAATAACAGTCACAATCTGCAAAGCCTCACTAATAACAGCGAAAACCAGTGAAATAACTGTGGCAATCTGCACAACCTCACTAATAACAGCGAAAACCACTGAAATAACAGTCACAATCTGCAAAGCCTCACTAATAACAGCGAAAACCACTGAAATAACAGTCACAATCTGCAAAGCCTCACTAATAACAGCGAAAACCAGTGAAATAACTGTGGCAATCTGCACAACCTCACTAATAACAGCGAAAACCACTGAAATAACTGTGGCAATCTGCACAACCTCACTAATAACAGCGAAAACCACTGAAATAACAGTCACAATCTGCAAAGCCTCACTAATAACAGCGAAAACCACTGAAATAACAGTCACAATCTGCAAAGCCTCACTAATAACAGCGAAAACCAGTGAAATAACTGTGGCAATCTGCACAACCTCACTAATAACAGCGAAAACCACTGAAATAACAGTCACAATCTGCAAAGCCTCACTAATAACAGCGAAAACCAGTGAAATAACTGTGGCAATCTGCACAACCTCACTAATAACAGCGAAAACCACTGAAATAAGAGTCACAATCTGCAAAGCCTCACTAATAACAGCGAAAACCAGTGAAATAACTGTGGCAATCTGCACAACCTCACTAATAACAGCGAAAACCACTGAAATAACAGTCACAATCTGCAAAGCCTCACTAATAACAGCGAAAACCAGTGAAATAACTGTGGCAATCTGCACAACCTCACTAATAACAGCGAAAACCACTGAAATAACAGTCACAATCTGCAAAGCCTCACTAATAACAGCGAAAACCAGTGAAATAACTGTGGCAATCTGCACAACCTCACTAATAACAGCGAAAACCACTGAAATAACAGTCACAATCTGCAAAGCCTCACTAATAACAGCGAAAACCAGTGAAATAACTGTGGCAATCTGCACAACCTCACTAATAACAGCGAAAACCACTGAAATAACAGTCACAATCTGCAAAGCCTCACTAATAACAGCGAAAACCACTGAAATAACAGTCACAATCTGCAAAGCCTCACTAATAACAGCGAAAACCAGTGAAATAACTGTGGCAATCTGCACAACCTCACTAATAACAGCGAAAACCACTGAAATAACAGTCACAATCTGCAAAGCCTCACTAATAACAGCGAAAACCAGTGAAATAACTGTGGCAATCTGCACAACCTCACTAATAACAGCGAAAACCAGTGAAATAACTGTGGCAATCTGCACAACCTCACTAATAACAGCGAAAACCACTGAAATAACAGTCACAATCTGCAAAGCCTCACTAATAACAGCGAAAACCAGTGAAATAACTGTGGCAATCTGCACAACCTCACTAATAACAGCGAAAACCACTGAAATAACAGTCACAATCTGCAAAGCCTCACTAATAACAGCGAAAACCAGTGAAATAACTGTGGCAATCTGCACAACCTCACTAATAACAGCGAAAACCAGTGAAATAACAGTCACAATCTGCAAAGCCTCACTAATAACAGCGAAAACCAGTGAAATAACTGTGGCAATCTGCACAACCTCACTAATAACAGCGAAAACCACTGAAATAACAGTCACAATCTGCAAAGCCTCACTAATAACAGCGAAAACCAGTGAAATAACTGTGGCAATCTGCACAACCTCACTAATAACAGCGAAAACCACTGAAATAACAGTCACAATCTGCAAAGCCTCACTAATAACAGCGAAAACCACTGAAATAACAGTCACAATCTGCAAAGCCTCACTAATAACAGCGAAAACCAGTGAAATAACTGTGGCAATCTGCACAACCTCACTAATAACAGCGAAAACCACTGAAATAACAGTCACAATCTGCAAAGCCTCACTAATAACAGCGAAAACCAGTGAAATAACTGTGGCAATCTGCACAACCTCACTAATAACAGCGAAAACCACTGAAATAACAGTCACAATCTGCAAAGCCTCACTAATAACAGCGAAAACCAGTGAAATAACTGTGGCAATCTGCACAACCTCACTAATAACAGCGAAAACCACTGAAATAACAGTCACAATCTGCAAAGCCTCACTAATAACAGCGAAAACCAGTGAAATAACTGTGGCAATCTGCACAACCTCACTAATAACAGCGAAAACCACTGAAATAACAGTCACAATCTGCAAAGCCTCACTAATAACAGCGAAAACCAGTGAAATAACTGTGGCAATCTGCACAACCTCACTAATAACAGCGAAAACCAGTGAAATAACTGTGGCAATCTGCACAACCTCACTAATAACAGCGAAAACCACTGAAATAACAGTCACAATCTGCAAAGCCTCACTAATAACAGCGAAAACCACTGAAATAACAGTCACAATCTGCAAAGCCTCACTAATAACAGCGAAAACCAGTGAAATAACTGTGGCAATCTGCACAACCTCACTAATAACAGCGAAAACCACTGAAATAACAGTCACAATCTGCAAAGCCTCACTAATAACAGCGAAAACCACTGAAATAACAGTCACAATCTGCAAAGCCTCACTAATAACAGCGAAAACCAGTGAAATAACTGTGGCAATCTGCACAACCTCACTAATAACAGCGAAAACCACTGAAATAACAGTCACAATCTGCAAAGCCTCACTAATAACAGCGAAAACCAGTGAAATAACTGTGGCAATCTGCACAACCTCACTAATAACAGCGAAAACCACTGAAATAACAGTCACAATCTGCAAAGCCTCACTAATAACAGCGAAAACCACTGAAATAACAGTCACAATCTGCAAAGCCTCACTAATAACAGCAAAAACCAGTGAAATAACTGTGGCAATTCGCACAACCTCACTAATAACAGCGAAAACCACTGAAATAACAGTCACAATCTGCAAAGCCTCACTAATAACAGCGAAAACCAGTGAAATAACTGTGGCAATCTGCACAACCTCACTAATAACAGCGAAAACCACTGAAATAACAGTCACAATCTGCAAAGCCTCACTAATAACAGCGAAAACCAGTGAAATAACTGTGGCAATCTGCACAACCTCACTAATAACTAGGGATGCCACGAATATTGATTTGGCCGAATACCGAATACCGAATATTCGGCCGAACTCTTAGCCGAATAACCGAATGTTCGGCGGCCGAAAATTAGTGCGATTTAGAAGATAGACCCATAAAAGAATCTCAATGTTGATTAACTCATAACATAAATAAAAGGGCTAAGTTTTTAATGTTATTGTTTAAAACGAGCCTAGTTTGCAATATTCACGCATGAAAAAATTCACTGTCTCAGCAGCAGTACTTCGAAAATAACTCATACCAATCAAATATTCTTTCTGTTTTATTTTTTTTCCGCTACTTAAGATTTCTTGCTTATCTTTTAGTTCTTTTTCTTTGAGCCCTCTTAAAATTTTTTGGGATATGCACTTTTTGTGTTTATGTCGCAGTTGAATTGAATGTCATGACGCATGATCGTGACTCATGATCATGACTCATGACTCACGGGCAATCGGGCATATTCCATTCCATTTACACATAATTCATTTGTGCCTAAATCGTGTCACTATACGGACTGTTTGATTGTGAAAAGATTTAAAAAATGTGTTCAAGAATTAACGAAAAATCGCCAATTTGGGAGTATTATAAGATTTGTGGTGAAAACAACAAACAGGCTACGTGTTTATTGTGCAAAAAAAACATCTCACGTGGTGGAGAAGGAAAGAAAGCAAGTAAGTAAAATCTTATTACGTACTTTTTATTAATTACATGGAAGTACATAGAGAATTCCCTTTTTTAATGTCAGATTTTTCATTGTTGAATTGTGTTCGTTTTTTGTCTGATTACAGCTACAACGTCTTTGATAAACCACCTTAAAAGCAAACATCCTGATAAGTACGCTCTGTTAAGTACTGCTACATCGGCAAGAAGCAGCAAAAATGATGGTACTCTTCCTTCTACCGATTCAACAATACTGAATTTACCAGGTACGTCTACGTCAGAAAGAAGACAAATAACTTTAAAGCAAACAGTGGAAAGGAAATTGTTATGGGATATTAATAATCCGAAATCTATAAAATACCATTATTTAATTGGAGAAATGATTGCCCTAGACAACGAACCTTTATCCGTAGTTGAACGAGTTGGCTTTAAGAGACTTATGCAAAATGCAGTACCACAATACAAAATACCTGGCCGTACTTACATGACCGAGAAAATTATTCCAGATATATATAATAGAATTTCCTCGAAGATTGAAGCTAGTATTTCGCAAGCAACAGCAGTATCAGTAACATCTGACATGTGGACTTGCCAACATAATAATCAGAGTTTTTTGAGTTTCACTGCGCATTGGATAACTTCTGATTTTATTCTTAAACATGGTGTCTTAGCGATGAAACCATTTGAAGGCTCACATACCGGTACCAACATTGCAAAGGAGCTCAATCATATAGCAGAAAAATGGAATATTCCACGTAACAAAATGCACCTAATTGTTCATGACAGTGGAGCAAATATGATAAAGGGTGTACGAGACGCAGAATATGAGTCTGGCAAGTGCTTCATTCATTCACTGCAACGAGGTGTGGAGGAATCCTTAAAGTCTCAAATGGAAATAATACAGACGATAGCAGCTGCGAGACAAATAGTTACCCATTTTAACCACTCAGGTATTGCGCAAGAAAAGCTGAAACTTATTCGCCAAGAACTTAACTTGCCAAACCATCAACTAGTACAAGATGTAAGCACACGCTGGAATTCTACCTACTATTTAATGCAACGACTACTAGAACAAAAGCGAGCTGTTTCTTTGTACATAACTGATCACGAATCTTTGACTAATATAACACCTTCTCAGTGGGAGCTAATGGAAGAATGTATCAAACTCCTCAAACCGTTCGAGGAGATTACGAAAATAACCAGCTCAGGTATCTGCTGCATTTCCGAAGTAATTCCACATACGGTCACATTGTTGAAATACCTGGGGAAGGATGAAACTGCAATAAGGACACCAAATTTATCGAGAATGAGATCTTCTCTACGGGTTGAGCTTGAAACAAGATTCAACTTTGACGAAAATGACAAATATCTCGTAGCCACTTTCCTTGATCCGCGTTTCAAAACCACTTTCCTGGGATTAGTTCAAGCGCAAAGAGCTAAACAAAAAATTCTTTTGGAAGCTCTGAGAATGAGTTGCGATGAATCCAGCAGCAATGATGATTCTTCTCCACTTTCAAAGAATAGACAGATGAATGAAACTGATAATGATATAGAAATAGAAACGCACGAGAGTTTCTGGCATTGTTTTGAGGAAATCGCAACAGAAAATAAAAACTTTCAAACTTACGAAGATGTGGAGAAGAGTCCTGTTGCAAATGAAATCGAGTTCTATATGAAAACAGCTCGATTAGATCGCACAGCAGATCCTTACAAGTGGTGGTCAGCGAATGCAACAAAATATCCAAGCCTGACAGCTTTCGCTAAGATTTATTTGTCATCTCCGGGCAGTAGCGTATATAGTGAACGACTTTTTTCGGAAGCAGGTATGGTTTATGAGGAAAAACGAAATCGTCTGCTTTCGACGAATGCTGAAAAAATAGTATACATACATCATAATTTACCTTTAATTGATTTTAAGTATTAAATATAAGAATTTATGAATAAAATATATATCTATTTAAGAGTAATATATGTGTTATTTTTAATGATTTGCGGTATTCGGTATTCGGCCGAATAGTATTAACATTCGGCCGAATACCGAATAGTAAAAAATGCAGCCGAATAGGCCGAATACCGAATAGTTGCCGAATATTCGTGGCATTGTTGGGTCCCCCTCTTCTCTAAGCTGGTCCTCTGCTGCTATTTTCATTGGGCGTTGGGTTAATGCCTGCTGCCTTCGAGGGCCGTTCAGGTCTTTGGGTAGCCGATAGCTTGATCGGATTACCCTTTTTGTTTATATATTAGCTGGACTGGTGGTTGGCTCCTTGACGTCTCTAGGCTGCGTTTTACGGGGCTGGTGGACTCCTGGTTAATTCTTAACGGCTGTGGCTGGATTCGTCTGGTCTTCTGCTTTGACTGGGCTGGTTGACTCTTTGCTGTGCTGGATTCGTCTGGTCTTCTGCTTTGACTGGGCTGGTTGATTCTTTGCTGTGCTGGATTCGTCTGGTCTTCTGCTTTGACTGGGCTGGTTGATTCTTTGCTGTGGCTGGATTCGTCTAGTACGTCTTCCGGAACGGCGGGCTGTCAGGACTCAGGAACGGGTTGAGTACATCACTGCCTTTCCGTTGCTGGTGGCTCATTATTTATAGCATGATTGCCTGCCCCACCTGTTTGTTGGATTTCGTCAATTAATCAATACTATATTGATCGATCCATATGTTGTTGCAGAAGTAGCAAAACTCCCTTTTGCCGTTTCATCAGGTGATCGACCTGAAACGGACCTGGGTCAGCTATTTTCAAGGTAAGTGACCGCGAGTGTTTGACAATTTCCGTTGACAATACTTAATTTCCTTCATGCGGGTTAGCGACCGAAAGTACTTTCGTACTTATGAAATTAGGTCACTGGGTCTTGGACTTGTTTCGTTTTCGTTTTCTTTTCCATTTTCAGGTGACGGTGGGATCATAAGGTAAGGTGTGTGTCTGGGATTAGTGTGGTGAGGAAGTATGGTGGGCTGTGTCTGAGATTAGTGTGGTGAGGAAGTATGGTGGGATGTGTCTTAGGTTAGTGTGGTGTGGAAGTATGGTGGGATGGGTCTCGGGTTAGGTGTGTTTGATCAACGGTTTGGGATTTGGGTGGGATGTGGATATTTTCCCATGTAGGCCACAGACAGCATTCCAGATGTTTACCGGCCGTAATATTTTTGAGTCACAACATTCCTCCCCTCTTTAGAGAAGCTCCCCCCAGCCATAGGTGTTTGTCGGGTGTATATATTTATATAAAGATCTACATTCCTAACTTGTTATAATTGGTTTGACCTCACATAGTACTTTTTGTATTTTTTGATCTTAATTAATCTTCACATAGTATTTTTTTGTTTGAATAACTATTTTGGCTGTATGAGCGTAAGGTAAGCGATTCTACTTAGTTAATTTAAGGTTACAATTTAGTTCTATTTTCGGTTTCTTTCAACATTACATCTTTATTTGGATCAACTACTCTAGGTCTATAGTAATAAATAGTTGATGTATTTTATATATTCTTAATTCCCCTAATAACAATTTTTTTTTTTTTTTTTTTTTTGATTACATACGTTATATTCCCTAAGGTTACATATTTTTTTCTGAGTACATATATCTATTTCTAAATTTTTAATGTTTGATTGCTTTAATCCTATCCTATGTTTGCTATACTAGTATATATGTTTCAACGACATCTCGTGACGCTGTCTCATCACTGTTGGCCATGTTTTCCGGTTATCGAAATTTGAAAAACTTTGGAAAAACTTTGGGTCCAGGAGGGGTCGGATATCAGTCCTTGCGCATTCGATATAGAGTTCCGTTATCTCGGGTTCGGCGTTCTCCGCGAGTCCTACTTTGGGTTCGGTGGTCTCTTGCAATTCTCTTAACATTTGTCTTAGGTGTGTCGGTCTCACTGTCATTGTCTTCTTCTTTGTCCAAAATCCCGAGTTTCTCGATCCATTCGGCTGTTTCTGCTAGGAGGTTATCTAATTCCTCTTGGTCGTCGAGTCCGAGGCTGTCTCTCCTTTTTATTCCCTCTGGCGTTGGTTCTCTGCCAATGTGAGTTTGAGATGTTAGTAATTGTTGCCTTGTTTCTATTAAGTTTTTTTTTTTTTTTTATTAGGTGTATGATGTCTAGTTCTAGCTTAGGTTCTACTTATTCTAGTTTCTCCTTTTCCCGATGTTGGTTAGTTTGCTGCGGTACTGGTTGTCGGGGTTTCTTTATTGTTTATCTTCTCTGTTTGTATGATTTGGTCCCGCCTAGGTACCGTAATAGGTACCGGTATGATGTTTACACTTGGCTTTCTGCGGTTTCTATGGGTGGCTCTTTGTTGGGCCACCTGCCTTCTTCCATAAATCTTTAGGCTAATCCATATTATCGCCAAAACGAGGAGGCAGCTTGATATGGTTGTACCGATATTACTTTGTATGGATATTCGTTTTTCACGTGATTTTTCCACTATCTCCTGCTCTAGTTTGTCCACGGCTTTGCTTTCAGCTCTTAGGTTGTCATTGAATGTGATTGGGTGGAGTATTTTTATCCCAGTTCTTCCGGTACTTTCCCGTTTTGGGGGTTGGTAGCGAGAAAAATCTATTTCTGGTACTGGATCTTCTTCTGGCTGGTATATTTTCATAGCGTGTACACTATCGGTCGTGTAGGGTAGTGTAAATCCAGCTAGATGGTATATGCATTTTTCCTTCAACATGACTATTCCGAGGCCCTGAAGTAGCTCCGTGTATTCCATAGTATCGCATTGAGCAACTAGGGGTGTGGTTCCTTGTAGCCAGTACAGCCAAGCATTCTCCTGATGCATGGGTACGATCATGTTTTTAGCTTCTTCCATTATGCGAAAAGTGCAAACATCAGTTTGTCCATTTGTCTCTCTTAATAATTCCGTAAGGCAATTTGTTCTAGTGGGATGCGTTTGGGTTGGTTGATTCCGATGACAGATTACGTATGTTTCGTTTATAGTGATGCATTGGAATCGGTAGTCCAGTTCATTCATACCGAAACTTAGTTGAGAGATGCTCGTGTTCATATAATATTCCACGTCCACGTTGTACAGGAAGAATGTACTATGATTGGTAGGTACGGGCGTGGTGTATACTCGGTTTGTAGTATACCGTACCGCGTTTACTAGGGGTATCCGTATTTGAACTAGTATTCCAAGTTCGTTGAATTGACAATCGACTTTAGTGATTCGTTGTATAATGGGGAAGTCTATGTTGGTCTCCTTCCCGTAATATATTTTGGTAACGTTATTGTACAGCTCACGGAATTGGTGGGAAGGTATCAGCAGGGGACTCAACTCCCTCTTGTTAATGGTTTCGGTTATGATGAAGAGGTCAGTCACATCGAGGTATATTTGCTGCAATTCTCCTAATACTAGTATCATGATTTCATTTATATCTGTTCTCCTCTGCATGCTTCTCATTTCTTCCGTATATTTTTGTGTTTCATTGTACTCCCTGTTACTTATTTCATTAATCTTCCGCACCAATTGGTTGTATCGTCGAGTCATCTCTAGGTTAGTTTCATTCATCGTTTTGAGGCTTGAGCGCACGACTGAGACCTGTTGTCTGGCCAGGTCCAGATTTTGGCGGTTCTCATTTTCTAGTTCCTCCAATTTTTTGTGTATTTGCTCGGAATCATCATCATCCATAGTGCCGAACAGTGTCTTCATTGCTCTCCCCCCGAAATTAATGAGGCCTCGTTTAGTTCGGTGTTTGAGGTTCATTGTTAGCTCTATCTTTTCTATGAGCTCGGTGATTTGGTTAGTTCGTTCTTGGAGAACGTAGGTCCAGTGGTGACACATGTCGCCTCCGAAGATGAAGGTGAACTCGTTTTGGGTGTCGCATAGTCGGGCAAGTGCCTTTTGGCTTTCTTCTAGGTATTTCAACGAAGATTCCCAAGTTGGTTTCGTGATACGCGTCAGCACAGTCCAGTGATCCTGGTAAATTTGGGCTGTTCCAATTGGTTCGAATACCACCCCTCGTAACTTGAGGGGGTGTATCTCAACTGGCGTTTGGGCTGCACTTATGGCGACCATCAAATAAATGTGGAGCAGCATGTTTAGCCTGAAACGATGAAGGAAAATTATTGTGGTGTCAGTTGAACAACTTTAATCGGTTGTTATGGACTCTTCTTTTTTTGTTGCCCATCTGTATTGTCGTGTTTACTGGGCTATTTATCGCTAAAACCTTAAATGGTCCTAGCCAAAATTGCGTAAGTTTATTCTTTCGCGCCGCATTCTTGAGGAGCACCTCATCTCCCACGTGCACTTTGAGTGGGTGTGTCTTTTGGTCGTAGTATTCCTTTGAGATGGCTTTGTTTTTCTCTATGTTCTCCTTTGCGATTTGGTAGGTCTTCTGGAGTTTATTTCGCAATTTCAAATAGTAGTTCTCGTGATCATATATAGGCTGTGGCTCTCTTTTTAGATTATTGGGTAGGGGGGCCGAAAACCCATATAGGCAGTCCATGGGGGTTAACTTTGTTGCAGTATGGACATTATTATTTCGCACAAACATTGCTGCACGCAAATGTTCATCCCAGTTCGTCTGGTTCTCGTCAACGACACTTCTTAGATAATCCATTAAGGGTCTATGCGATCGTTCCAGGGCACCGTTCGTTTGAGGATGATAAGCTGTTGTCTCCAGTTTATGAATTTTGAACAATTTGCACACATGACGGAACATCTCCGAGGTGAAATTGGCTCCGCGATCCGTGATCAATTTCCTCGGAATTCGGTATCGACTAATTATCTCGTCCACAAATGCTTGTGCGACTGTTTTTGCTTCTACATTCGTGAGTGGTACCACGTCCATAAACCTTGTTAAATCATCTTCAAAGCTTAAGATATATTTATTTCCGTTCACTGTTTCCGGCAATGGCCCTACGATGTCTAGGTATACCTTATCGAAAGGTAATTCTGCGGTGTCGGTAATAACCAGAGGTTCCTTGTGCTCTCTGCTTTGTTTGTTGGTTTGGCACTTTTTGCAGCGTTTTACGTAATTCACTACATCCTTCTTCATTCCTTTCCAATAGAACTCACGCTTTAAACGTTGATACGTCTTTTGGACCCCCTGGTGTCCCCCAAATGGTGCGTCATGACAGTCGGCTAGTATCGTCTTGATGTCGTTCGGGTCCGTTAATACCCTTTTTTGTTCTTCCCCTGATTGTTGTCGCGACTCATTTCTGGTACTGGACAGCGGCGGCGTTTTCCTCTCTGCTGGGTTCGTTTGCACCACATTGTCCGCTGGATCCGTTGGAATAGTGTTTGTTTCCATTTCTCTGGCTTGTCTCCGCGTTACCACTAAGACTTCATACGGGATGCGGCTTAGGGCATCGGCGTTGCCGTTTTTCCTCCCTTCCTTATATTGAATATCGAAAGTGTAATCTGACAGCTTGTGCCATAACCTCAATATTCTACTAGTGGGATCTTTTATACGTATGGCCCCGCGCAATGGTTTATGGTCAGTGAAGACAGTGAAAGGCCTTTCGTACAGGTAACTCCGGTAGTTTTTCACTGCCCATACAATCGCGAGCAGTTCGCGCTCAATCGTGGAATAATTTCGTTCCGCATTATTTAGTGCTCGACTGGCGTAGGCAATCGGTTTTTCGTTATTTTCGGGTCCTTGCGCCAAGACTGCTCCCAGCGCTTCCCCGCTGGCATCGGTGTACAATTTAAACGGCTCATCGAAATTTGGATACCGCAGTACTGGTGGTGTAATTAGTTTTTCTTTCAGAGTGTTGAACGCTTGCGTACATTGTTCATCCCAATAGAACTTTATGTCTTTTCTTAACAACTTGTTGATCGGGGCTGCGATTTTTGAGAAACCCTTAATGAACTTCCGGTAGTAGTTTGCCAAACCCAAAAACGATTGCACCTGTCTCACCGTTGTCGGGGTCGGAAATTCTTGTACGCTTCTGACTAAACTAGGATCGGGCGCGACTCCTTCAGTCCCGCATTTGTGTCCCAGATATATTATCTCCCTCTTCAGGAAATTGCATTTCTCTGGGTTTAGTTTTAGACGATGTTCCCTTAACCTCTGTAGTATTTCTCGTATTTTCCGCTGATGATCGTTGAGGTTTCTACCATAGGTGACTATATCATCTAGGTACACGAAACAGCGTAGTCCCTGGAGTCCCGTCAACACATGATTCATCAGACGTTGAAACGTTGCCGGGGCTCCCTTTAAACCAAACGGCATTCTTTTAAACGCGTAATGCCCGTACGGGGTACTGAAAGCTGTTTTGTCCCGGTCCTCCGCCTTCATAGATATTTGGTGGTAACCACTGGCGAGATCTAATACCGAAAAATAACGGGCATTCCCTAACTGGTCCAGAATATCCTCTATTCTCGGCAGTGGGTATGCGTCCCCCTCCGTTTCCTCGTTAAGTTTTCGGTAATCTACTACTATTCTCCATTTTTTCTCGCCAGAGGGCCCCGGTTTTTTGGGAACCACTAGTAAGGGGGCATTCCACTGGCTCCAGCTAGGTTCAACAATGTCATCCTTCAGAAGTCGATCTATCTCGTCGTTTATTATTTGCTTTTGAGTTTCGGGGAGTCTGTACATTTAACATTTTATCGGCACTTGTTCCGGTTTTGTCCGTATTTCATGTCGTACAGTCGCTGTATGACCTAACTTTTCCCCGGGCAAGTGGAACACATCTTGGAACTCCTTTATGGTCTGTGTTATTGCTTCTTTTTCTTCTTCATTCAAATCTTTTTCTATACCTACTATTTCCATTAGTTTGGTTATCCTTTCCTGGGTGTCCTTGTTTTCCTCTGGTTCCCCTTTTTGTATATTGTGGATTTCTTTTTCCTTATTAATATATTCTTTTTCTACATCCCTTTCTTGGGCACTGTGTTTTTCCAATAAAAGTTTAAACGTATGGATTATTTCGTCATGATTATTTATGTTCATTATACTGCATTGTATTTTTCTATTTTTTGGTGATACCAAAGCATTACTAATGTACACTCCTTGTTTAACTTCTTCCCCGATAATTATATACTCTCCGTGTAGGTTTGTTGGAATTTCAAAAAATTTCACTGTTCTGGATGGTACCTCAATGGCCTCTTGGGTCGTTACTGTAATGTAGTTTTCGTTATCTTGGACTGGGGACGTTTTATCGTCATTACTTCGCCCTTTTTCTGAAGCCTTATCTTTCGCCACGTGTGGGCTCGGACTACTAGGACCGTCATATTTGCGAGTATGATGGCTATATCTCTCGATAAGAATGTGCGAATTCCCATATTGTTGACCACCCTTATCTTGTTGGACAGTCTCGAGAGCTGTTGCCACGTCCTGCTTCCCGTTGTCTTTTTCTTGTTGTAATAGAACTGGTTTTACCACGTCATCCCTTCCATCATGTGAAGTCAGTTCACACGCCGTAGGTTGCGAGCTGCGACTTTTTGTGTGCCCTTCGAAGGAATTTTCTTGGTTGACGTCTGCCCTGCCTGTCGCTATTACGTCTACGAAACGGTTATTGTCTGCCCTTCTACGTGGGTTTTCCTCAAAAGGTATTGTTATGGCTTCTTGTCCTCCTATTGTCGGGAAAACTAATCTTCTAGCTGGTCCCTCTACATTACAATTCTCTGCTACAAAATCGTTGCCTATTATTCCCACCACGTTTGTTGGGTTATTAGACTTTACCACATGGAATTTACAGGGGTATGGTCGCGCTGTGTCTAGGTAAGCCATTATGGTACCTTCCGATTCTATTTCCCCGGATATGGTATTTAATGTTACCCTTTCTAAGGCGTTTACTTCTTTTAAGTATTGTTCTTTTACCTCATCTGCCTTTATGAGGCTGATTTCTGACTCTGTGTCGATTATAAATTTTGGGGCATTCTGGGTTGTTATGTTTGTGGATATGGTTATTATAGGCAAATTAGGCATGATCGCGCACCTGTTTCTCTCTACTGACGATTCGCGGTGCGCTCGATCGTCTCCGTTGAGTTTCCCGTGTCCTTCATCCTATCTTCTAGTTGCATTCTCTCCCATCTTGCTTTAAGAAAACATCTAGTTTCTAGGTGGTCGGTGGCCAGACAAAAATTGCAGGGGTTACTACCCCCACTGGTGGTGGTTTGGTTTACTTGTCTCTGATGTTCGCCTCTATTTCCCTGTTGATATTGTTTTTGCTGTTTTTGGGAGCGGCAGTTTGTGTTAGTGTGCCCGTACATTCTACATCCGGAGCAAAACGGCGTCATTTGCCGTGTGCGACATTCTGCCATGATGTGGCCCATTTTATTACAAAATTCACATCTCACTTGCCGCCTCTCTGGTCCTCCTCGAGCGAAGTTATTATTATATCTTCCGGTGTTGCCATTGGGGTGATAATTTCGTGGAGGGAAATTATTCGGACGGTGTGGTTGGTTGTATCTAGAGTTTCCGGATTCGAACCTATTTCTTGGTGGGTCCCGGTACTGTTCCGGTTGGTATCCGATGGATTCCCGATTATCCATGCTATGGTTTATGTCTTGGCCTATTAAAGATACCTGTTGTCCCATTTCATGCCGACTATGTGGTCCCGCGTTCATACATTGTTCTGTTTGTTCTAGCTTCGTTATTTTCCGCCCCAATGCTTCAACTGTATTTTCGGATTCTTGTAATAAATAGAACTTGTAATTGGCATTAAGAATTCCAATTTTAAAGCAATGAATGCCCACTTCCTCGATCTCGGTTTTTAGTCCTTCACCTCCGTTGGTGTATTGGGCTTCCGCGGCTCTTTTACAAGCATTAATCAACGCTTTAACCCGATTAAAATAACCGCATAGTGTTTCGGTTGGCAATTGTTGTACATTTCTTAACTGGTTATTTAGCGTGATGTATGAGGTCCCTTGTATTAAATTTGACCTCAGTGTAGCTATTATGTTCTCCAATGAGTCTCTTAGTCCTGACTGGACGGCATCCAATGCTCGTCCTCTCAACCTTGTGGGCAGTAGTCTCACAAATAGTACCTGGTCCTGTACGTCGACCAGTGTGTCATACGCTATGCGTGCACAATTTGCAAATTCATTTACCTCACTTTCTTTACGTGGGCTATCTTCTCCGGTTAAAATGGGCACGTTGTTGCAAAGGACGTTGTTAACTAGTGTCACATTTGCCATTTTGTGTATACTGATTGTTTCTGTTTGTAGCTTATTAATCAATTCCTGGTCCTTGCTCCCAGTTGGATCCGAGTGACCCCTATAATATTTTCTCCCGTTTCTTAGTTGCACCACTCCTGGTCTTTCCGGATTCGTGTTGGCTATTTCCGTTGGATCTTTTTGATCCTCTGTTTGCATTGGTGAGTTCCCTTTCTCATCAATCTGATCCCCTTCGTTTGCGAACAATTCCTCCTCTGTATTTGTACTCTTAGTGGAGTAGGTGGGTTCGTGTTCTGGGCTCGTTTCATCCACCGTGTATGAATCTATTCTTTTCATGAATCTTTTCAAACTTATCTTTAAGGGTATCTTAGGTGTTGAGTGGGCCATAAATTTTCAATAGTGGTTCTTATTATTGCCTTTTCCCCATAGTCTCTTTATAATCAATGGTCTAAATCGTATGCCTTGTTGAGTCGTGATCTGTGGTGCGTATGTTCGTAAGTGCGGCTGCGCCAATTAATGTTGGGTCCCCCTCTTTATTTTATGGGATTCAATGTTCTTCTTCTCAAAAGTCCAAAATTTATTATTCAATTACTTTATTCGGTATACAAATTTCCATTGAAGTTCCCAACTCTTGTTACTGTCTATCTACTAAATCCTATACAAATTTACTTAAA
This sequence comes from Chrysops caecutiens, assembly GCA_963971475.1. Classification (NCBI taxonomy): domain Eukaryota; kingdom Metazoa; phylum Arthropoda; class Insecta; order Diptera; family Tabanidae; genus Chrysops; species Chrysops caecutiens. Next base: position 14,999 of record CAXASF010000099.1, on the reverse strand, counting down.
TCAAACTAAACACTAGAGAACCTTACTTAGGCAGTGCTGGCTTGCCCGTTTTTTTCTGGTGGCGATAGTTCCCGCGGCTCATCTTCAGTCTATTGATTCTGTCGCTGGCGTCGCGCTTCTGTTCCTTTGTGGTTGCCAGAACCAGTTCCCTTTGAGCCTCTTGGAGCTTTCGCTGGTAGTAGGCCTCAACTCCGGAACGGGGTTTCTTCGGGGGGCGTTTATCGTCTACTGCTTCGGGCTTTGGTACTTTAGCGGCTTGTCGTTGCCGATATTCCTCCAGGGATATCGGTCGTGGTCCTGCTGTTGGATCCTTCAGGGCTTCTCTAAGCTGGTCCTCTGCTGCTATTTTCATTGGGCGTTGGGTTAATGCCTGCTGCCTTCGAGGGCCGTTCAGGTCTTTGGGTAGCCGATAGCTTGATCGGATTACCCTTTTTGTTTATATATTAGCTGGACTGGTGGTTGGCTCCTTGACGTCTCTAGGCTGCGTTTTACGGGGCTGGTGGACTCCTGGTTAATTCTTAACGGCTGTGGCTGGATTCGTCTGGTCTTCTGCTTTGACTGGGCTGGTTGACTCTTTGCTGTGCTGGATTCGTCTGGTCTTCTGCTTTGACTGGGCTGGTTGATTCTTTGCTGTGCTGGATTCGTCTGGTCTTCTGCTTTGACTGGGCTGGTTGATTCTTTGCTGTGGCTGGATTCGTCTAGTACGTCTTCCGGAACGGCGGGCTGTCAGGACTCAGGAACGGGTTGAGTACATCACTGCCTTTCCGTTGCTGGTGGCTCATTATTTATAGCATGATTGCCTGCCCCACCTGTTTGTTGGATTTCGTCAATTAATCAATACTATATTGATCGATCCATATGTTGTTGCAGAAGTAGCAAAACTCCCTTTTGCCGTTTCATCAGGTGATCGACCTGAAACGGACCTGGGTCAGCTATTTTCAAGGTAAGTGACCGCGAGTGTTTGACAATTTCCGTTGACAATACTTAATTTCCTTCATGCGGGTTAGCGACCGAAAGTACTTTCGTACTTATGAAATTAGGTCACTGGGTGACTTGTTTCGTTTTCGTTTTCTTTTCCATTTTCAGGTGACGGTGGGATCATAAGGTAAGGTGTGTGTCTGGGATTAGTGTGGTGAGGAAGTATGGTGGGCTGTGTCTGAGATTAGTGTGGTGAGGAAGTATGGTGGGATGTGTCTTAGGTTAGTGTGGTGTGGAAGTATGGTGGGATGGGTCTCGGGTTAGGTGTGTTTGATCAACGGTTTGGGATTTGGGTGGGATGTGGATATTTTCCCATGTAGGCCACAGACAGCATTCCAGATGTTTACCGGCCGTAATATTTTTGAGTCACAACAGCATCCCTACTAATAACAGCGAAAACCACTGAAATAACAGTCACAATCTGCAAAGCCTCACTAATAACAGCGAAAACCAGTGAAATAACTGTGGCAATCTGCACAACCTCACTAATAACAGCGAAAACCACTGAAATAACAGTCACAATCTGCAAAGCCTCACTAATAACAGCGAAAACCAGTGAAATAACTGTGGCAATCTGCACAACCTCACTAATAACAGCGAAAACCACTGAAATAACAGTCACAATCTGCAAAGCCTCACTAATAACAGCGAAAACCAGTGAAATAACTGTGGCAATCTGCACAACCTCACTAATAACAGCGAAAACCACTGAAATAACAGTCACAATCTGCAAAGCCTCACTAATAACAGCGAAAACCACTGAAATAACAGTCACAATCTGCAAAGCCTCACTAATAACAGCGAAAACCAGTGAAATAACTGTGGCAATCTGCACAACCTCACTAATAACAGCGAAAACCACTGAAATAACAGTCACAATCTGCAAAGCCTCACTAATAACAGCGAAAACCAGTGAAATAACTGTGGCAATCTGCACAACCTCACTAATAACAGCGAAAACCACTGAAATAACAGTCACAATCTGCAAAGCCTCACTAATAACAGCGAAAACCAGTGAAATAACTGTGGCAATCTGCACAACCTCACTAATAACAGCGAAAACCACTGAAATAACAGTCACAATCTGCAAAGCCTCACTAATAACAGCGAAAACCAGTGAAATAACTGTGGCAATCTGCACAACCTCACTAATAACAGCGAAAACCACTGAAATAACAGTCACAATCTGCAAAGCCTCACTAATAACAGCGAAAACCAGTGAAATAACTGTGGCAATCTGCACAACCTCACTAATAACAGCGAAAACCACTGAAATAACAGTCACAATCTGCAAAGCCTCACTAATAACAGCGAAAACCAGTGAAATAACTGTGGCAATCTGCACAACCTCACTAATAACAGCGAAAACCACTGAAATAACAGTCACAATCTGCAAAGCCTCACTAATAACAGCGAAAACCAGTGAAATAACTGTGGCAATCTGCACAACCTCACTAATAACAGCGAAAACCAGTGAAATAACTGTGGCAATCTGCACAACCTCACTAATAACAGCGAAAACCAGTGAAATAACTGTGGCAATCTGCACAACCTCACTCATAACAGCGAAAACCACTGAAATAACAGTCACAATCTGCAAAGCCTCACTAATAACAGCGAAAACCACTGAAATAACAGTCACAATCTGCAAAGCCTCACTAATAACAGCGAAAACCAGTGAAATAACTGTGGCAATCTGCACAACCTCACTAATAACAGCGAAAACCACTGAAATAACAGTCACAATCTGCAAAGCCTCACTAATAACAGCGAAAACCAGTGAAATAACTGTGGCAATCTGCACAACCTCACTAATAACAGCGAAAACCACTGAAATAACAGTCACAATCTGCAAAGCCTCACTAATAACAGCGAAAACCAGTGAAATAACTGTGGCAATCTGCACAACCTCACTAATAACAGCGAAAACCACTGAAATAACAGTCACAATCTGCAAAGCCTCACTAATAACAGCGAAAACCAGTGAAATAACTGTGGCAATCTGCACAACCTCACTAATAACATCGAAAACCACTGAAATAACAGTCACAATCTGCAAAGCCTCACTAATAACAGCGAAAACCAGTGAAATAACTGTGGCAATCTGCACAACCTCACTAATAACAGCGAAAACCAGTGAAATAACTGTGGCAATCTGCACAACCTCACTAATAACAGCGAAAACCACTGAAATAACAGTCACAATCTGCAAAGCCTCACTAATAACAGCGAAAACCAGTGAAATAACTGTGGCAATCTGCACAACCTCACTAATAACAGCGAAAACCACTGAAATAACAGTCACAATCTGCAAAGCCTCACTAATAACAGCGAAAACCAGTGAAATAACTGTGGCAATCTGCACAACCTCACTAATAACAGCGAAAACCACTGAAATAACAGTCACAATCTGCAAAGCCTCACTAATAACAGCGAAAACCACTGAAATAACAGTCACAATCTGCAAAGCCTCACTAATAACAGCGAAAACCAGTGAAATAACTGTGGCAATCTGCACAACCTCACTAATAACAGCGAAAACCACTGAAATAACAGTCACAATCTGCAAAGCCTCACTAATAACAGCGAAAACCAGTGAAATAACTGTGGCAATCTGCACAACCTCACTAATAACAGCGAAAACCACTGAAATAACAGTCACAATCTGCAAAGCCTCACTCATAACAGCGAAAACCAGTGAAATAACTGTGGCAAGCTGCACAACCTCACTAATAACAGCGAAAACCACTGAAATAACAGTCACAATCTGCAAAGCCTCACTAATAACAGCGAAAACCAGTGAAATAACTGTGGCAATCTGCACAACCTCACTAATAACAGCGAAAACCACTGAAATAACAGTCACAATCTGCAAAGCCTCACTAATAACAGCGAAAACCAGTGAAATAACTGCGGCAATCTGCACAACCTCACTAATAACAGCGAAAACCACTGAAATAACAGTCACAATCTGCAAAGCCTCACTAATAACAGCGAAAACCAGTGAAATGACTGTGGCAATCTGCACAACCTCACTAATAACAGCGAAAACCACTGAAATAACAGTCACAATCTGCAAAGCCTCACTAATAACAGCGAAAACCAGTGAAATAACTGTGGCAATCTGCACAACCTCACTAATAACAGCGAAAACCAGTGAAATAACTGTGGCAATCTGCACAACCTCACTAATAACAGCGAAAACCAGTGAAATAACTGTGGCAATCTGCACAACCTCACTAATAACAGCGAAAACCACTGAAATAACAGTCACAATCTGCAAAGCCTCACTAATCACAGCGAAAACCACTGAAATAACAGTCACAATCTGCAAAGCCTCACTAATAACAGCGAAAACCAGTGAAATAACTGTGGCAATCTGCACAACCTCACTAATAACAGCGAAAACCACTGAAATAACAGTCACAATCTGCAAAGCCTCACTAATAACAGCGAAAACCAGTGAAATAACTGTGGCAATCTGCACAACCTCACTAATAACAGCGAAAACCACTGAAATAACAGTCACAATCTGCAAAGCCTCACTAATAACAGCGAAAACCAGTGAAATAACTGTGGCAATCTGCACAATCTCACTAGTAACAGCGAAAACCAGTGAAATAACAGTCACAATCTGCAAAGCCTCACTAATAACAGCGAAAACCAGTGAAATAACTGTGGCAATCTGCACAACCTCACTAATAACAGCGAAAACCACTGAAATAACAGTCACAATCTGCAAAGCCTCACTAATAACAGCGAAAACCAGTGAAATAACTGTGGCAATCTGCACAACCTCACTAATAACAGCGAAAACCACTGAAATAACAGTCACAATCTGCAAAGCCTCACTAATAACAGCGAAAACCAGTGAAATAACTGTGGCAATCTGCACAACCTCACTAATAACAGCGAAAACCACTGAAATAACAGTCACAATCTGCAAAGCCTCACTAATAACAGCGAAAACCAGTGAAATAACTGTGGCAATCTGCACAACCTCACTAATAACAGCGAAAACCACTGAAATAACAGTCACAATCTGCAAAGCCTCACTAATAACAGCGAAAACCAGTGAAATAACAGTCACAATCTGCAAAGCCTCACTAATAACAGCGAAAACCAGTGAAATAACTGTGGCAATCTGCACAACCTCACTAATAACAGCGAAAACCAGTGAAATAACAGTCACAATCTGCAAAGCCTCACTAATAACAGCGAAAACCAGTGAAATAACTGTGGCAATCTGCACAACCTCACTAATAACAGCGAAAACCACTGAAATAACAGTCACAATCTGCAAAGCCTCACTAATAACAGCGAAAACCAGTGAAATAACTGTGGCAATCTGCACAACCTCACTAATAACAGCGAAAACCACTGAAATAACAGTCACAATCTGCAAAGCCTCACTAATAACAGCGAAAACCAGTGAAATAACTGTGGCAATCTGCACAACCTCACTAATAACAGCGAAAACCACTGAAATAACAGTCACAATCTGCAAAGCCTCACTAATAACAGCGAAAACCAGTAAAATAACTGTGGCAATCTGCACAACCTCACTAATAACAGCGAAAACCACTGAAATAACAGTCACAATCTGCAAAGCCTCACTAATAACAGCGAAAACCAGTGAAATAACTGTGGCAATCTGCACAACCTCACTAATAACAGCGAAAACCACTGAAATAACAGTCACAATCTGCAAAGCCTCACTAATAACAGCGAAAACCAGTGAAATAACTGTGGCAATCTGCACAACCTCACTAATAACAGCGAAAACCACTGAAATAACAGTCACAATCTGCAAAGCCTCACTAATAACAGCGAAAACCACTGAAATAACAGTCACAATCTGCAAAGCCTCACTAATAACAGCGAAAACCAATGAAATAACTGTGGCAATCTGCACAACCTCACTAATAACAGCGAAAACCACTGAAATAAGAGTCACAATCTGCAAAGCCTCACTAATAACAGCGAAAACCACTGAAATAACAGTCACAATCTGCAAAGCCTCACTAATAACAGCGAAAACCAGTGAAATAACTGTGGCAATCTGCACAACCTCACTAATAACAGCGAAAACCACTGAAATAACAGTCACAATCTGCAAAGCCTCACTAATAACAGCGAAAACCAGTGAAATAACAGTCACAATCTGCAAAGCCTCACTAATAACAGCGAAAACCACTGAAATAACAGTCACAATCTGCAAAGCCTCACTAATAACAGCGAAAACCAGTGTAAAAACTGTGGCAATCTGCACAACCTCACTAATAACAGCGAAAACCACTGAAATAACAGTCACAATCTGCAAAGTCTCACTAATAACAGCGAAAACCAGTGAAATAACTGTGGCAATCTGCACAACCTCACTAATAACAGCGAAAACCACTGAAATAACAGTCACAATCTGCAAAGCCTCACTAATAACAGCGAAAACCAGTGAAATAACTGTGGCAATCTGCACAACCTCACTAATAACAGCGAAAACCACTGAAATAACAGTCACAATCTGCAAAGCCTCACTAATAACAGCGAAAACCACTGAAATAACAGTCACAATCTGCAAAGCCTCACTAATAACAGCGAAAACCAGTGAAATAACTGTGGCAATCTGCACAACCTCACTAATAACAGCGAAAACCACTGAAATAAGAGTCACAATCTGCAAAGCCTCACTTATAACAGCGAAAACCACTGAAATAACAGTCACAATCTGCAAAGCCTCACTAATAACAGCGAAAACCAGTGAAATAACTGTGGCAATCTGCACAACCTCACTAGTAACAGCGAAAACCAGTGAAATAACAGTCACAATCTGCAAAGCCTCACTAATAACAGCGAAAACCAGTGAAATAACTGTGGCAATCTGCACAACCTCACTAATAACAGCGAAAACCACTGAAATAACAGTCACAATCTGCAAAGCCTCACTAATAACAGCGAAAACCAGTGAAATAACTGTGGCAATCTGCACAACCTCACTAATAACAGCGAAAACCACTGAAATAACAGTCACAATCTGCAAAGCCTCACTAGTAACAGCGAAAACCAGTGAAATAACTGTGGCAATCTGCACAACCTCACTAATAACAGCGAAAACCACTGAAATAACAGTCACAATCTGCAAAGCCTCACTAATAACAGCGAAAACCAGTGAAATAACTGTGGCAATCTGCACAACCTCACTAATAACAGCGAAAACCACTGAAATAACAGTCACAATCTGCAAAGCCTCACTAATAACAGCGAAAACCAGTGAAATAACAGTCACAATCTGCAAAGCCTCACTAATAACAGCGAAAACCAGTGAAATCACTGTGGCAATCTGCACAACCTCACTAATAACAGCGAAAACCAGTGAAATAACAGTCACAATCTGCAAAGCCTCACTAATAACAGCGAAAACCCGTGAAATAACTGTGGCAATCTGCACAACCTCACTAATAACAGCGAAAACCACTGAAATAACAGTCACAATCTGCAAAGCCTCACTAATAACAGCGAAAACCAGTGAAATAACTGTGGCAATCTGCACAACCTCACTAATAACAGCGAAAACCACTGAAATAACAGTCACAATCTGCAAAGCCTCACTAATAACAGCGAAAACCAGTGAAATAACTGTGGCAATCTGCACAACCTCACTAATAACAGCGAAAACCACTGAAATAACAGTCACAATCTGCAAAGCCTCACTAATAACAGCGAAAACCAGTGAAATAACTGTGGCAATCTGCACAACCTCACTAATAACAGCGAAAACCACTGAAATAACAGTCACAATCTGCAAAGCCTCACTAATAACAGCGAAAACCAGTGAAATAACTGTGGCAATCTGCACAACCTCACTAATAACAGCGAAAACCACTGAAATAACAGTCACAATCTGCAAAGCCTCACTAATAACAGCGAAAACCACTGAAATAACAGTCACAATCTGCAAAGCCTCACTAATAACAGCGAAAACCAGTGAAATAACTGTGGAAATCTGCACAACCTCAGTAATAACAGCGAAAACCACTGAATTAAGAGTCACAATCTGCAAAGCCTCACTAATAACAGCGAAAACCACTGAAATAACAGTCACAATCTGCAAAGCCTCACTAATAACAGCGAAAACCAGTGAAATAACTGTGGCAATCTGCACAACCTCACTAATAACAGCGAAAACCACTGAAATAACAGTCACAATCTGCAAAGCCTCACTAATAACAGCGAAAACCAGTGAAATAACTGTGGAAATCTGCACAACCTCACTAATAACAGCGAAAACCACTGAAATAACAGTCACAATCTGCAAAACCTCACAAATAACAGCAAAAACCAGTGAAATAACTGTGGCAATCTGCACAACCTCACTAATAACAGCGAAAACCACTGAAATAACAGTCACAATCTGCAAAGCCTCACTAATAACAGCGAAAACCAGTGAAATAACTGTGGCAATCTGCACAACCTCACTAATAACAGCGAAAACCACTGAAATAACAGTCACAATCTGCAAAGCCTCACTAATAACAGCGAAAACCAGTGAAATAACTGTGGCAATCTGCACAACCTCACTAATAACAGCGAAAACCAGTGAAATAACTGTGGCAATCTGCACAACCTCACTAATAACAGCGAAAACCACTGAAATAACAGTCACAATCTGCAAAGCCTCACTAATAACAGCGAAAACCACTGAAATAACAGTCACAATCTGCAAAGCCTCACTAATAACAGCGAAAACCAATGAAATAACTGTGGCAATCTGCACAACCTCACTAATAACAGCGAAAACCACTGAAATAAGAGTCACAATCTGCAAAGCCTCACTAATAACAGCGAAAACCACTGAAATAACAGTCACAATCTGCAAAGCCTCACTAATAACAGCGAAAACCAGTGAAATAACTGTGGCAATCTGCACAACCTCACTAATAACAGCGAAAACCACTGAAATAACAGTCACAATCTGCAAAGCCTCACTAATAACAGCGAAAACCAGTGAAATAACAGTCACAATCTGCAAAGCCTCACTAATAACAGCGAAAACCACTGAAATAACAGTCACAATCTGCAAAGCCTCACTAATAACAGCGAAAACCAGTGTAAAAACTGTGGCAATCTGCACAACCTCACTAATAACAGCGAAAACCACTGAAATAACAGTCACAATCTGCAAAGTCTCACTAATAACAGCGAAAACCAGTGAAATAACTGTGGCAATCTGCACAACCTCACTAATAACAGCGAAAACCACTGAAATAACAGTCACAATCTGCAAAGCCTCACTAATAACAGCGAAAACCAGTGAAATAACTGTGGCAATCTGCACAACCTCACTAATAACAGCGAAAACCACTGAAATAACAGTCACAATCTGCAAAGCCTCACTAATAACAGCGAAAACCACTGAAATAACAGTCACAATCTGCAAAGCCTCACTAATAACAGCGAAAACCAGTGAAATAACTGTGGCAATCTGCACAACCTCACTAATAACAGCGAAAACCACTGAAATAAGAGTCACAATCTGCAAAGCCTCACTTATAACAGCGAAAACCACTGAAATAACAGTCACAATCTGCAAAGCCTCACTAATAACAGCGAAAACCAGTGAAATAACTGTGGCAATCTGCACAACCTCACTAGTAACAGCGAAAACCAGTGAAATAACAGTCACAATCTGCAAAGCCTCACTAATAACAGCGAAAACCAGTGAAATAACTGTGGCAATCTGCACAACCTCACTAATAACAGCGAAAACCACTGAAATAACAGTCACAATCTGCAAAGCCTCACTAATAACAGCGAAAACCAGTGAAATAACTGTGGCAATCTGCACAACCTCACTAATAACAGCGAAAACCACTGAAATAACAGTCACAATCTGCAAAGCCTCACTAGTAACAGCGAAAACCAGTGAAATAACTGTGGCAATCTGCACAACCTCACTAATAACAGCGAAAACCACTGAAATAACAGTCACAATCTGCAAAGCCTCACTAATAACAGCGAAAACCAGTGAAATAACTGTGGCAATCTGCACAACCTCACTAATAACAGCGAAAACCACTGAAATAACAGTCACAATCTGCAAAGCCTCACTAATAACAGCGAAAACCAGTGAAATAACAGTCACAATCTGCAAAGCCTCACTAATAACAGCGAAAACCAGTGAAATCACTGTGGCAATCTGCACAACCTCACTAATAACAGCGAAAACCAGTGAAATAACAGTCACAATCTGCAAAGCCTCACTAATAACAGCGAAAACCCGTGAAATAACTGTGGCAATCTGCACAACCTCACTAATAACAGCGAAAACCACTGAAATAACAGTCACAATCTGCAAAGCCTCACTAATAACAGCGAAAACCAGTGAAATAACTGTGGCAATCTGCACAACCTCACTAATAACAGCGAAAACCACTGAAATAACAGTCACAATCTGCAAAGCCTCACTAATAACAGCGAAAACCAGTGAAATAACTGTGGCAATCTGCACAACCTCACTAATAACAGCGAAAACCACTGAAATAACAGTCACAATCTGCAAAGCCTCACTAATAACAGCGAAAACCAGTGAAATAACTGTGGCAATCTGCACAACCTCACTAATAACAGCGAAAACCACTGAAATAACAGTCACAATCTGCAAAGCCTCACTAATAACAGCGAAAACCAGTGAAATAACTGTGGCAATCTGCACAACCTCACTAATAACAGCGAAAACCATCTGAAATAACAGTCACAATCTGCAAAGCCTCACTAATAACAGCGAAAACCACTGAAATAACAGTCACAATCTGCAAAGCCTCACTAATAACAGCGAAAACCAGTGAAATAACTGTGGCAATCTGCACAACCTCACTAATAACAGCGAAAACCACTGAAATAACAGTCACAATCTGCAAAGCCTCACTAATAACGCGAAAACCACTGAAATAACTGTGGCAATCTGCACAACCACACTAATAACAGCGAAAACCACTGAAATAACAGTCACAATCTGCAAAGCCTCACTAATAACAGCGAAAACCAGTGAAATAACTGTGGCAATCTGCACAACCTCACTAATAACAGCGAAAACCACTGAAATAACAGTCACAATCTGCAAAGCCTCACTAATAACAGCGAAAACCAGTGAAATAACTGTGGCAATCTGCACAACCTCACTAATAACAGCGAAAACCACTGAAATAACAGTCACAATCTGCAAAGCCTCACTAATAACAGCGAAAACCAGTGAAATAACTGTGGCAATCTGCACAACCTCACTAATAACAGCGAAAACCAGTGAAATAACTGTGGCAATCTGCACAACCTCACTAATAACAGCGAAAACCACTGAAATAACAGTCACAATCTGCAAAGCCTCACTAATAACAGCGAAAACCAGTGAAATAACTGTGGCAATCTGCACAACCTCACTAATAACAGCGAAAACCACTGAAATAACAGTCACAATCTGCAAAGCCTCACTAATAACAGCGAAAACCACTGAAATAACAGTCACAATCTGCAAAGCCTCACTAATAACAGCGAAAACCAGTGAAATAACTGTGGCAATCTGCACAACCTCACTAATAACAGCGAAAACCACTGAAATAACAGTCACAATCTGCAAAGCCTCACTAATAACAGCGAAAACCAGTGAAATAACTGTGGCAATCTGCACAACCTCACTAATAACAGCGAAAACCACTGAAATAACAGTCACAATCTGCAAAGCCTCACTAATAACAGCGAAAACCAGTGAAATAACTGTGGCAATCTGCACAACCTCACTAATAACAGCGAAAACCACTGAAATAACAGTCACAATCTGCAAAGCCTCACTAATAACAGCGAAAACCAGTGAAATAACTGTGGCAATCTGCACAACCTCACTAATAACAGCGAAAACCACTGAAATAACAGTCACAATCTGCAAAGCCTCACTAATAACAGCGAAAACCAGTGAAATAACTGTGGCAATCTGCACAACCTCACTAATAACAGCGAAAACCAGTGAAATAATTGTGGCAATCTGCACAACCTCACTAATAACAGCGAAAACCACTGAAATAACAGTCACAATCTGCAAAGCCTCACTAATAACAGCGAAAACCAGTGAAATAACTGTGGCAATCTGCACAACCACCTCACTAATAACAGCGAAAACCACTGAAATAACAGTCACAATCTGCAAAGCCTCACTAATAACAGCGAAAACCAGTGAAATAACTGTGGCAATCTGCACAACCTCACTAATAACAGCGAAAACCACTGAAATAACAGTCACAATCTGCAAAGCCTCACTAATAACAGCGAAAACCAGTGAAATAACTGTGGCAATCTGCACAACCTCACTAATAACAGCGAAAACCACTGAAATAACAGTCACAATCTGCAAAGCCTCACTAATAACAGCGAAAACCAGTGAAATAACTGTGGCAATCTGCACAACCTCACTAATAACAGCGAAAACCACTGAAATAACAGTCACAATCTGCAAAGCCTCACTAATAACAGCGAAAACCAGTGAAATAACTGTGGCAATCTGCACAACCTCACTAATAACAGCGAAAACCACTGAAATAACAGTCACAATCTGCAAAGCCTCACTAATAACAGCGAAAACCACTGAAATAACTGTGGCAATCTGCACAACCTCACTAATAACAGCGAAAACCACTGAAATAACAGTCACAATCTGCAAAGCCTCACTAATAACAGCGAAAACCAGTGAAATAACTGTGGCAATCTGCACAACCTCACTAATAACAGCGAAAACCACTGAAATAACAGTCACAATCTGCAAAGCCTCACTAATAACAGCGAAAACCAGTGAAATAACAGTCACAATCTGCAAAGCCTCACTAATAACAGCGAAAACCAGTGAAATAACAGTCACAATCTGCAAAGCCTCACTAATAACAGCGAAAACCAGTGAAATAACTGTGGCAATCTGCACAACCTCACTAATAACAGCGAAAACCACTGAAATAACAGTCACAATCTGCAAAGCCTCACTAATAACAGCGAAAACCAGTGAAATAACTGTGGCAATCTGCACAACCTCACTAATAACAGCGAAAACCACTGAAATAACAGTCACAATCTGCAAAGCCTCACTAATAACAGCGAAAACCAGTGAAATAACTGTGGCAATCTGCACAACCTCACTAATAACAGCGAAAACCACTGAAATAACAGTCACAATCTGCAAAGCCTCACTAATAACAGCGAAAACCACTGAAATAACAGTCACAATCTGCAAAGCCTCACTAATAACAGCGAAAACCAGTGAAATAACTGTGGCAATCTGCACAACCTCACTAATAACAGCGAAAACCACTGAAATAACAGTCACAATCTGCAAAGCCTCACTAATAACAGCGAAAACCACTGAAATAACAGTGCACAATCTGCAAAGCCTCACTAATAACAGCGAAAACCAGTGAAATAACAGTGGCAATCTGCACAACCTCACTAATAACAGCGAAAACCACTGAAATAACAGTCACAATCTGCAAAGCCTCACTAATAACAGCGAAAACCAGTGAAATAACTGTGGCAATCTGCACAACCTCACTAATAACAGCGAAAACCAGTGAAATAACTGTGGCAATCTGCACAACCTCACTAATAACAGCGAAAACCACTGAAATAACAGTCACAATCTGCAAAGCCTCACTAATAACAGCGAAAACCAGTGAAATAACTGTGGCAATCTGCACAACCTCACTAATAACAGCGAAAACCACTGAAATAACAGTCACAATCTGCAAAGCCTCACTAATAACAGCGAAAACCAGTGAAATAACTGTGGCAATCTGCACAACCTCACTAATAACAGCGAAAACCACTGAAATAACAGTCACAATCTGCAAAGCCTCACTAATAACAGCGAAAACCACTGAAATAACAGTCACAATCTGCAAAGCCTCACTAATAACAGCGAAAACCAGTGAAATAACTGTGGCAATCTGCACAACCTCACTAATAACAGCGAAAACCACTGAAATAACAGTCACAATCTGCACAAGCCTCACTAATAACAGCGAAAACCACTGAAATAACAGTGGCACATCTGCACAAGCCTCACTAATAACAGCGAAAACCACTGAAATAACAGTCACAATCTGCAAAGCCTCACTAATAACAGCGAAAACCAGTGAAATAACTGTGGCAATCTGCACAACCTCACTAATAACAGCGAAAACCACTGAAATAACAGTCACAATCTGCAAAGCCTCACTAATAACAGCGAAAACCAGTGAAATAACTGTGGCAATCTGCACAACCTCACTAATAACAGCGAAAACCACTGAAATAACAGTCACAATCTGCAAAGCCTCACTAATAACAGCGAAAACCAGTGAAATAACTGTGGCAATCTGCACAACCTCACTAATAACAGCGAAAACCACTGAAATAACAGTCACAATCTGCAAAGCCTCACTAATAACAGCGAAAACCAGTGAAATAACTGTGGCAATCTGCACAACCTCACTAATAACAGCGAAAACCACTGAAATAACAGTCACAATCTGCAAAGCCTCACTAATAACAGCGAAAACCAGTGAAATAACTGTGGCAATCTGCACAAGCCTCACTAATAACAGCGAAAACCACTGAAATAACAGTGCACAATCTGCAAAGCCTCACTAATAACAGCGAAAACCACTGAAATAACAGTCACAATCTGCAAAGCCTCACTAATAACAGCGAAAACCAGTGAAATAACTGTGGCAATCTGCACAACCTCACTAATAACAGCGAAAACCACTGAAATAACAGTCACAATCTGCAAAGCCTCACTAATAACAGCGAAAACCAGTGAAATAACTGTGGCAATCTGCACAACCTCACTAATAACAGCGAAAACCACTGAAATAACAGTCACAATCTGCAAAGCCTCACTAATAACAGCGAAAACCAGTGAAATAACTGTGGCAATCTGCACAACCTCACTAATAACAGCGAAAACCACTGAAATAACAGTCACAATCTGCAAAGCCTCACTAATAACAGCG
>CAXASF010000098.1:67500-75000 GCA_963971475.1 Chrysops caecutiens | reverse complement strand
ATCATTGCTATGATTATTTTCATTCACATGTAATTTTTTTCCATCTTTTTTCCTTCCATTATTTATTTTTCTGTTAATTATTTCCGTTTACTCGCTTGAATTTTTATCACTTTATTATTTTCTCGTATTCACTTGCTACCACTTCATGACTGTATTTCTTTAATCGTTTGCATGTTTACTTCATATTTATATTTCACTCATTTTCGTTTTATATCTTGATCTCCTATAATCCCGTTTTAACCCTTTTATTAAATCTCTGTTGGTGTCTCTACCCCCGTAATAGCACGCTTTTTCGGTAGCTTCCTCCAACGTCAATTGTATTTAATATCTTCCCCGTTCGTTTTTGATGCGCTCATTTGTAGTAACTGCAGAGATCTGAAAGTTTATTATCACCCCCCATAGTATTTATTCTGTGGATATTTCGGGTGCCTTCTTCTCTGGACTGTTTACTATTATCTCTTCCCCGTTCGTTTTTGATGCGCTCATTCGTAGTAACTGACGAGATCTGAAAGTTTATTATCACCCCCCCATTGTATTTATTCTGTGGATATTTCGGGTGCCTTCTTCTCTGGACTGTTTACTATTATCTCTTCCCCGTTCGTTTTTGATGCGCTCATTTGTAGTAACTGCAGAGATCTGAAAGTTTATTATCACCCCCATAGTATTTATTCTGTGGATATTTCGGGTGCCTTCTTCTCTGGACTGTTTACTATTATGTCGACGGGCGAAAACTTTGAAAACGCGCCTAAATTTCATGCTAGTTCTGACTATCTTCGTATCCAGTGACTAAAACATTTTTGTTTTCTTTTATATCGGCGTTAATTTTAAGCTTCGTATCTCCTTCCCCCTTTACACTGTTCATTTATACTACTCACATCGTTCCAGCGTCTCAAGAATTTTGCTAAAACTATTAATTTAAGACAAAACGGTTCTCTCTGGAGCCAATGTTGCAAGGTATCTCAGCTACTTTATAGCGTTTAAATATACATTACAGCGTCCAATATGTGCCCTTCCTCTTTCCAGAGTCTATACATATATTCGTCTACAGCATGCCATTTTTCCTTTCCATCCGTAATAATATTGTGCCATTGCCATGAGTCTGAAGTAGGGTCTTAACTTCCAGTTGCTCCAAGATTATTATACTTTTGATATTCTGCCTTTCAGTGAATGGGTTGTAGGTCCGTGGTTGCGGCTGCGCCAAAATGTGATGAAAATTCTACATTTCCACGGGCGAAATGTAGAATTTCTACTTCTCTTTATACACTTCTTCTTTCGACTCTTCTGATATGTTGCCTGATCGGCCTCGTGGCCAGGTCAGGACGTTGGGAGTGGATGGCCGTAGGGCCGATCCACTCCGTGAGTCTAAAAACAACGTTGTTCCTTAACAGGTGTATATTTAAGACTGACTCCTAGTACAATTCATACCTTAATTTATACTTAAATCTAGCATGGTCATTAATTTAAATCCAGATTAAGAATTAACCAGGTCAGGAATGCACAAAACCAAGTAAGTCTTGTTGCATCACATATTTCAATAATATTTGAATATTTCCATAACCCATTTAAAATTAATTTCGACATCGTTCGAAATGCGATCGACTCGACCTACCTCAATGGCAAATTCCGTTCCGAATTCCAATTCCGATTCTGTCTTTAATCCATTGACTAGTTTGGCCAATATATACTTTGTCACAATTTAAACAATGAATTTTGTAAATACAATTAGAGAGTAAACTTTTGGATGTTATGTCTTTGCCATAATTATATAACTTGTGTAATGAGTTGGTGTTTCTGAAAATTACAGGTATCTTGTGCTTGTTAAAAATCTTTTTAATTGTTCTATTCATTTCATTGCAATAAGGGAATAAAACAGCGCTATTGTAATCTAATTTATTGTCATTGGTATTAGTAGCCTTATTAGTTGAATGATTATGTTTCATGTAAAGTAACTTTTTCCATCTGAGTTTTATGTACTTAGAAATGAACTCTCTAGGGTAATTGTTTTCAAGGAGAATATTGTAGACTTTGTTAATATTGTTTTTATTGAACTGTTTATCACTCATGTGGAAAATTTTATCAATTAAGTGATAAATAATACCAATTTTTTGTTTGATATGGTGATTTGAAGTGTAATTGATATATCTACCCGAGAATGTGGGTTTAGTGTACCAATCGATTTCTAGTGAATCGTTATTGTTAATTAATTTGGTATCAAGAAACATGACTTCATTACTGTTATTTTCCGTTTCGATGGTGAATTTAATGTTGATGTCGTATTCATTAAAAATGTCCAAAGTATTGTTGACCTGGTCTAGAGGAACACAGGTAATGATGTCATCTACATATCTTTTGAAAAAAGGAATATAAAATCTGCATTTTTTTAACCTATTAGCAAGTACATGGTCCATTAAGTAATCTGCAAGAATGGGGGAGATAGGTGATCCCATGGGGGCACCAAATTTCTGTTTATAAGTAACGCCATCGAACGTGAAAATCATACTGTTTAAACAAAAATCTAAAGAGCTAAAAAAGTCTTTTCTATTCATCTTAGTATTTTTCTTAATGTTGTTCCAATTAAGTTTTATTATTGATATTGTTTTGTTTATTGGGATGCTAGTGAATAACGAAACGACGTCAAGGGAAACTAACTTATAATCTTGGGGGATGGATCGATTACTTTTTATATATTCTGAAAATTCAAAACTATTTTTAATGTCATATTCTGTGTTTGGTCTACTGTTTTGTAATATACGGCTTAAAAAGGAACTAATTATGTATGTAGGGCTATTTGTGGATGCTACGATGATTCTGAGAGGATAACCAGCTTTGTGTATCTTTGGTAGGGCGTAAGCTTTAGGTAACACACAATTGTGTTTAATGTATGTTTTTTTAGCAAACTCGTTAATGTAACCATTCTTGAACCAGTTATTAATGATTTCGTTATGTTCATTTTGTAGAGATCGGTTATAGTCCTTATTAGGTAATGTTTCATATACTGTTACGTCTTTTAGTATGTCCTTAACTTTGTTAACATATTCCGTCTTGTCAAATAATACAGTAGTGTTGCCCTTATCTGCTCTAGTGATCATTAGATTATTATTCTCTTTTAAGAATTGTTTGACAATCCGGAATTCAGAATTGGAATTACACTTATTATTAACATTTTTATATATAAGCTTCTTACTTATATTAGTCAAATTAAAAACTAAATCTTCTCTATCTTGATCTACATACATCTCGTCGATCTTATGACATTCCTTCTCGAAGTCTTTGATATATTGCAAAACAGGGAAGTTACTTTTGTCAAAAGTTAGATTGTGTTTGGGACCTAACTGGAGAATTTGACTCACTTCTGTTGGAATACTGCAGGAGCTTAGGTTTTTAAGCCATATATCATTTAAAATGGGTTTTTTGGAAATATCAATGTTGGCTACTTTATTTTTTAATAATAAATCAAATTTTTTATTGACGGTGGCTCTGATTTTTTCATTTAACTGTTTGTCTTTGTTTACGATTGATTCAAAAGTTATTTTATCAATTTTGTTGCTTAGAATTCTATCAATTTTTTCAATATTTGATGAAATTATGTTGGCATCTTTAATAAGTTGTTTCATTTCCAGCTTAAGTATTTTGCTAAGAAAGCACTCAGTGATGTTACTAAATTTAGTGGAATTTTTTCCATCAAATAAGTTTTTTGTGCTAATATTAAATATGTTGTGAAGATGTTTGGGAATTAATTTGTGATTTCTGCATTTCTTTAAAAACATGACTTGGTTGTATTTCTTAAGTAATTTTTTTGATAAGTTGATCCTAAGACCTACTGATTTCGAAGTTGTTTTTCCAAACCTCGTATAGATGTTTTGTAGGAATCCCATGCTCGCCTGTCCAATATTATTATTATTATTATTATTATTATTATTATTATTATTATTATTGTAATTATTATTACTTGTTTTATTATTATTATTATTATTATTATTGTTATTATTATTATTATTATTATGATTATTATTATTATTATTATTATTACTAGTATTATTATTATTATTATTATTTTTATGATTATTATTATTATTATTATTATTGTTATTATGAATAATATTATTATTATTATTATTATTATTATTATTATTATTGTTATTATTATTATTATTATTGTTACTAGTATTATTATTATTGGCGTGGCCTGGTTTGGGAGCGGTAGGGTAGCATCTGACCGGTCGCTGACACAGATGTGCAACTACACGTGTTCCTGAACAAGTGCTTACATTACCTCCTCGTGGTGGCCCCCGGTAACAATTACAGCAAGCAACCGCTTCTGTGATTGGCTAAAATTGTAAGTGCGAAACCACAACAAGACTTAACAAAAAGGAGAATGGATTGTTCTGCGTCGCGACACACTGGGAGTGCCCTAAGTCCAGGGCTGATGTGAGCTTGCTCTGCCGAGGTGATAGTCGTGACGTATGATCAGGAACCAGCCGCTTCGGACCTTGATCAGGAAGTACGTATTGGACTCAGGAGTAGAAGCCTGAGTTGCTCCGGGCGATCTCCGGTTCGTCCGTGTATTCCGGAACCGGTAAAGCGTAGGCTGGGCCTCAGGGAACTGGGGTAGGATACGTCCAAGGGTATACCCGCTCCCAGCTATTACGGCCCGCCCCCTTACGTACGATGCGCTGGCTACAAAACATATGGATAGCAACACAAACACAACAAATAAGAATAAACAACAAACAAGAATCGAACAAGAAAGCAGGGTAGAAAGGATCGACCAAGTAGGACCAGAAGGAGTAACCCCTACCCAAGCTTTCGGTAGAAGCCGCCTGGTGCCGCGCACACCGCCACAACAGACTAGCGGAAATAATAATCCGCACTCTCAATTAGCTGATGTAGCAGAAAAAACGCCTACCAGCAAGTTACGACATGATGGATTAGATCACTCTCCGCGACAACAATTGATTTTGAAATATAGAGAGGAAGAGGATGCGGCGTTGGCCAGCTGTCGACGTGCATTAGATAATATGAAATTTGCAATGAAAAAACAAAAAAATATTTCAAAAACGGTGCAGGATAGCGCCGACGAGCTCGAGGAGCTCTTCGATGTTATCGCAGCATGCAGAAAGACCTGGCAAAATACGGAAGAAGAAGTAAAACGAGCAAAATTACGCAAGGACGCTGAGAAGGACAATAACTGTACTAGTGGAACCCCGCACATAGCAAAACGAATAGCCTCGAGCCCGATCGAAAAGAAGAACGAAAAAAAGCTACGGGAAAAAGAACCGGAGACTGAGAACGCTCACACGGCCGAAACAGAAAACTGGAAGGTGTCCAGGAAGAGAAACCGCCCCCGGCCTATTAATGGAAAACAAGGGGGACCAGAAACAGCGACCTCTGCAACATGTGGTGATCAGACGAAGCCCCACGTGACACAGCGAACACTCACAGAGAACAAGACCCCTCAGGAAGTAATATTGATCAGTCCTGCGGAAAACAAAACTTATGCGGACGTTCTGTCCACGATGAAAAAGGAAATCAATCCGGAGGCAACAGAAACGAGGGTACAAACTATACGAAAGACGAAAGCGGGAGACGTGCTGCTGGTCCTAGACAGAATTTCGAAAAACACCAGACAATTCCGGCTCGCCGTAAAAAATGCGATAGGAGAGATCGGCAGAGTGCGAGAGATTGGGACGCGCACTACGCTAGAAATCCGAGACCTCGATGCCTGTGCTGAAAAGGAAGATATAGAGGAAAGCCTTAAAACTTTGCTCAAGCCAGCAGATCCCCCTTGGAAAGTAACAATCCTAGGCCCGAACACAAGAGGGCAGAAGATGGCTCTCCTAGAATTAGATAACCAGGACGCGGAAAAACTTCTCGAAGTATCGAAGATCAAAGTTGGATGGGTCGTTTGCCGTATCCGCAAGAGGAATACGATCATCCGCTGCTTCAGGTGCCTGGGTTACGGACATATATCTCGCCAATGTAACGGTCCAGATAGGAGTACAACATGCTATAAATGTGGGGATAATAACCACATCGCGCGCATTTGCACAAACGAGGTAAGAAAATGCGTCCTGTGCGCAGACCTCATGGTAGAGGAAAAGCTTCTGCTACACACGGCGGGCTCGACAGGCTGCAAAGCGTATCGAATTGCACTCGAGAACAATATGCAAACGGAAATGATCAGGATCCTACAGGGAAATCTTAACAGGAGCCGAACTGCTGACCAACTTCTCAACCAACTTGTGATAGAACATCAAACAACAGTAACCGTCATCAGCGAGCAGTACGCGAATCGACGCACCCAAGGATGGTACACAGACACGAGCAACACAGCAGCCATCTGGGTCAAGGACACGCCGAAACTACCAGTAATGGAGTATGGATGTAAAGACAGTTTCGTCTGGATAAAAAGCACAAAATATACCATATTCAGCTGTTATTTAACCCCAAACGAGAGCATAACATAATTTCGTTCAAAAATCGACGACCTAGAGGACACCATCAGGGAAATGAATGGTAACATCATAATCGCGGGTGATTTTAATGCTAAAGCACCAGCTTGGGGCATGACTGAAACTGACAGCAGAGGGAAATACATCCTTGCTATGGCTGCCAGACTGGGCCTAACAGTACAAAACATAGGTAGTACCTCCACATTTAGGCGACCGGGATATAAAGAAACGATCCCAGACATAACCTTAGTATCGGAATGTGCCGCGCCATTAATGCACAAATGGTGTGTTATTGAGGATTACACTGGCAGTGATCATCAGTATATATCAATGGTACTAGGGAACGAAAGAGAGCCGAACCAATTAGCGGCGCACAAGCACCACCGTAAGGAGTGGAATGTCAGGAAATTAAACATAGCTAGATTGACAGCCCATATCACCAGAGGCGCTGCGAGTATTACACGGGATCACGCCTATCATGCCTATGACGCCAGGAATAAAGTCGAAGTCACAATGCGCTTATTAAACGATGCCTGTGATGCTGCCATGCCTCGGAGCATTGCCGCGCGAAACGGCAAAAAGGCGGTCTATTGGTGGAACAACGAAATAGCAAGCTTACGGAAGGACTGCTTGAGAAAAAGACGACTTGCCCAAAGGGCCAGGCTAAAGCCAGAAGTAGCTACCCTGTCGGCTGAATACAAGGAGGCAAAGAAAGAATTAAGACGGTCCATAAAGCAAAGCAGGATTGCCTGCTGGAACAACCTTATTAAAGAAGCAGACGCGGATCCATGGGGTCTAGGATACCGGATAGTAATGAAGAAACTCACGACTAGACTTCCCTGTGCAACCCAAGATGCTAGAACCATGACCAGAATAGTTGACGCCTTATTCCCAACCCACCCTCCAAGACCGGTGGACCCACAAGATGAAATACCCGCCAATCTAATACCGCTTTTCAGCGTCGAGGAACTTCAGATCGCTGACAGCTCGCTTCAGCCAGGGAAAGCTCCAGGACCTGATGGAATCCCCGCAGAGGTGCTCAAAATCG
>CAXASF010000098.1:27500-32500 GCA_963971475.1 Chrysops caecutiens | reverse complement strand
GTAAGATATACAGTGTAGACAGGTTAGTTTGAAGGAAAATATGACTACGCAGGGATGAGGTTTAAAAGTAGAAATGAGCAAGACTAATACATAGTGAGTACTAAAAATAGTAACTACAGTAAAATTAATAACTATTCTGTTTAATCAAGTTAGAGTAAATGTAGGATAATCCCTTAGTGTCAGTTCTAAAGTTAACAGTATTGTTTTTGAGGATTTGAATCATTTCCATAACATTTCTTTTAACTTTATTGTTTTCAATATTAAGGATAGATGTATTATCAAAATCAAAGGAATGTTGATAGGTTTTTGCATGTTCTACTAAGGCTGTGTAATTATCTGGTTTATTATTAACGCTGTATTTATGCTGGTAGATTCTGTCTTTAATCCATTGACTAGTTTGGCCAATATATACTTTGTCACAATTTAAACAATTAATTTTGTAAATACAATTAGAGAGTAAACTTTTGGATGTTATGTCTTTGCCATAATTATATAACTTGTGTAATGAGTTGGTGTTTCTGAAAATTACAGGTAACTTGTGCTTGTTAAAAATCTTTTTAATTGTTCTATTCATTTCATTGCAATAAGGGAATGAAACAGCGCTATTATAATCTAATTTATTGTCATTGGTATTAGTAGCCTTATTAGTTGAATGATTATGTTTCATGTAAAGTAACTTTTTCCATCTGAGTTTTATGTACTTAGAAATGAACTCTCTAGGGTAATTGTTTTCAAGGAGAATATTGTAGACTTTGTTAATATTGTTTTTATTGAACTGTTTATCACTTATGTGGAAAATTTTATCAATTAAGTGATAAATAATACCAATTTTTTGTTTGATATGGTGATTTGAAGTGTAATTGATATATCTACCCGAGAATGTGGGTTTAGTGTACCAATCGATTTCTAGTGAATCGTTATTGTTAATTAATTTGGTATCAAGAAACATGACTTCATTACTGTTATTTTCCGTTTCGATGGTGAATTTAATGTTGATGTCGTATTCATTAAAAATGTCCAAAGTATTGTTGACCTGGTCTAGAGGAACACAGGTAATGATGTCATCTACATATCTTTTGAAAAAAGGAATATAAAATCTGCATTTTTTTAACCGATTAGCAAGTAAATGGTCCATTAAGTAATCTGCAAGAATGGGGGAGATAGGTGATCCCATGGGGGCACCAAATTTCTGTTTATAAGTAACGCCATCAAACGTGAAAATCATATTGTTTAAACAAAAATCTAAAGAGCTAAAAAAGTCTTTTCTATTCATCTTAGTATTCTTCTTAATGTTGTTCCAATTAAGTTTTATTATTGATATTGTTTTGTTTATTGGGATGCTAATGAATAACGAAACGACGTCAAGGGAAATTAACTTATAATCTTGGGGGATGGATCGGTTACTTTTTATATATTCTGAAAATTCAAAACTATTTTTAATGTCATATTCTGTGTTTGGTCTACTGTTTTGTAATATACGGCTTAAAAAGGAACTAATTATGTGTGTAGGGCTATTTGTGGATGCTACGATGATTCTGAGAGGATAACCAGCTTTGTGTATCTTTGGTAGGGCGTAAGCTTTAGGTAACACACAATTGTGTTTAATGTATGTTTTTTTAGTAAACTCGTTAATGTAACCTTTCTTGAACCAGTTATTAATGATTTCGTTTTGTTCATTTTGTAGAGATCGGTTATAGTCCTTATTAGGTAATGTTTCATATACTGTTACATCTCTTAGTATGTCCTTAACTTTGTTAACATATTCAGTCTTGTCAAATAATACAGTAGTGTTGCCCTTATCTGCTCTAGTGATCATTAGATTATTATTCTCTTTTAAGAATTGTTTGACAATCCGGAATTCAGAATTAGAATTACACTTATTATTAACATTTTTATATTTAAGCTTCTTACTTATATTAGTCAAATTAAAAACTAAATCTTCTCTATCTTGATCTACATACATCTCGTCGATCTTATGACATTCCTTCTCGAAGTCTTTGATATATTGTAAAACAGGGAAGTTACTTTTGTCAAAAGTTAGATTGTGTTTGGGACCTAACTGGAGAATTTGACTCACTTCTGTTGGAATACTGCAGGTGCTTAGGTTTTTAAGCCATTTATCATTTAAAATGGGTTTTTTTGATATATCAATGTTGGCTACTTTATTTTTTAATAATAAATCAAATTTTTTATTGACGGTGGCTCTGATTTTTTCATTTAACTGTTTGTCTTTGTTTACGATTGATTCAAAAGTTATTTTATCAATTTTGTTGCTTAGAATTCTATCAATTTTTTCAATATTTGATGAAATTATGTTGGCATCTTTAATAAGTTGTTTGATTTCCAGCTTAAGTATTTTGCTAAGAAAGCACTCAGTGATGTTACTAAATTTAGTGGAATTTTTTCCATCAAAGAAGTTTCTTGTGCTAATATTAAATATGTTGTGAAGATGTTTGGGAATTAATTTGTGATTTCTGCATTTCTTTAAAAACATGACTTGGTTGTATTTCTTAAGTAATTTTTTTGATAAGTTGATCCTAAGCCCTACTGATTTCGAAGCTGTTTTTCCAAACCTCGTATAGATGCTTTGTAGGAATCCCATGCTCGCCTGTCCAATATTTAGGCCAAATTTATTTACAAATAGTTAAGGATGTGGATAGACTGGTGATAAATTATGTATGATTCTCGAGTTTTGTGGCCCTTTCCCAGTCCTTTGTATGCTTAGGTTGAGAAAAACAATATTTTTTTTCAGCACAACGTTTCGGTAACATTTATTACCATCCTCAGGTGCAAATTCTTACAAAAATAAAAAACAAAAGTAAATAAATAAATATACAATCCAGAAGAGAGTTACATCAACTTACTTTCTACTGTTTTGCTTACATTAAGTACATGTAAAACAATTCATCATAACCTAAAAACTAAAAAACAAAATAAAATGGTGAAAATAATACACTAATGATCAAGGAAATATTGGGATTTATATTATTAGTTAAGTTTGAAAAGGCGATAATAATAAAAATAATAACGAACACGAATCAACGAAAGAACAAAATTGTTGTATGTTTGTTGTGGATGACTATTTGTGTTAAACTGAAAAGTCTGGTTGTTTAATGTCATTTTCAAAAAAATCACAAATTAATTCCCAAACATCTTCACAACATATTTAATATTAGCACAAGAAACTTCTTTGATGGAAAAAATTCCACTAAATTTAGTAACATCACTGAGTGCTTTCTTAGCAAAATACTTAAGCTGGAAATCCAACAACTTATTAAAGATGCCAACATAATTTCATCAAATATTGAAAAAATTGATAGAACTCTAAGCAACAAAATTGATAAAATAACTTTTGAATCAATCGTAAACAAAGACAAACAGTTAAATGAAAAAATCAGAGCCACCGTCAATAAAAAATTTGATTTATTATTAAGAAATAAAGTAGCCAACATTGATATATCAAAAAAACCCATTTTAAATGATAAATGGCTTAAAAACCTAAGCACCTGCAGTATTCCAACAGAAGTGAGTCAAATTCTCCAGTTAGGTCCCAAACACAATCTAACTTTTGACAAAAGTAACTTCCCTGTTTTACAATATATCAAAGACTTCGAGAAGGAATGTCATAAGATCGACGAGATGTATGTAGATCAAGATAGAGAAGATTAAGTTTTTAATTTGACTAATATAAGTAAGAAGCTTAAATATAAAAATGTAAATAATAAGTGTAATTCTAGTTCTGAATTCCGGATTGTCAAACAATTCTTAAAAGAGAATAATAATCTAATGATCACTAGAGCAGATAAGGGCAACACTACTGTATTATTTGACAAGACTGAATATGTTAACAAAGTTAAGGAAATACTAAGAGATGTAACAGTATATGAAACATTACCTAATAAGGACTATAACCGATCTCTACAAAATGAACAAAACGAAATCATTAATAACTGGTTCAAGAAAGGTTACATTAACGAGTTTACTAAAAAAACATACATTAAACACAATTGTGTGTTACCTAAAGCTTACGCCCTACCAAAGATACACAAAGCTGGTTATCCTCTCAGAATCATCGTAGCATCCACAAATAGCCCTACACACATAATTAGTTCCTTTTTAAGCCGTATATTACAAAACAGTAGACCAAACACAGAATATGACATTAAAAATAGTTTTGAATTTTCAGAATATATAAAAAGTAACCGATCCATCCCCCAAGATTATAAGTTAATTTCCCTTGACGTCGTTTCGTTATTCACTAGCATCCCAATAAACAAAACAATATCAATAATAAAACTTAATTGGAACAACATTAAGAAGAATACTAAGATGAATAGAAAAGACTTTTTTAGCTCTTTAGATTTTTGTTTAAACAATATGATTTTCACGTTTGATGGCGTTACTTATAAACAGAAATTTGGTGCCCCCATGGGATCACCTATCTCCCCCATTCTTGCAGATTACTTAATGGACCATTTACTTGCTAATCGGTTAAAAAAATGCAGATTTTATATTCCTTTTTTCAAAAGATATGTAGATGACATCATTACCTGTGTTCCTCTAGACCAGGTCAACAATACTTTGGACATTTTTAATGAATACGACATCAACATTAAATTCACCATCGAAACGGAAAATAACAGTAATGAAGTCATGTTTCTTGATACCAAATTAATTAACAATAACGATTCACTAGAAATCGATTGGTACACTAAACCCACATTCTCGGGTAGATATATCAATTACACTTCAAATCACCATATCAAACAAAAAATTGGTATTATTTATCACTTAATTGATAAAATTTTCCACATAAGTGATAAACAGTTCAATAAAAACAATATTAACAAAGTCTACAATATTCTCCTTGAAAACAATTACCCTAGAGAGTTCATTTCTAAGTACATAAAACTCAGATGGAAAAAGTTACTTTACATGAAACATAATCATTCAACTAATAAGGCTACTAATACCAATGACAATAAATTAGATTATAATAG
>CAXASF010000097.1:0-57595 GCA_963971475.1 Chrysops caecutiens | reverse complement strand
TGGTTTTCGCTGTTATTAGTGAGGTTGTGCAGATTGCCACAGTTATTTCACTGGTTTTCGCTGTTATTAGTGAGGCTTTGCAGATTGTGACTGTTATTTCAGTGGTTTTCGCTGTTATTAGTGAGGTTGTGCAGATTGCCACAGTTATTTCACTGGTTTTCGCTGTTATTAGTGAGGCTTTGCAGATTGTGACTGTTATTTCAGTGGTTTTCGCTGTTATTAGTGAGGTTGTGCAGATTGCCACAGTTATTTCACTGGTTTTCGCTGTTATAAGTGAGGCTTTGCAGATTGTGACTGTTATTTCAGTGGTTTTCGCTGTTATTAGTGAGGTTGTGCAGATTGCCACAGTTATTTTCACTGGTTTTCGCTGTTATAAGTGAGGCTTTGCAGATTGTGACTGTTATTTCAGTGGTTTTCGCTGTTATTAGTGAGGTTGTGCAGATTGCCACAGTTATTTCACTGGTTTTCGCTGTTATTAGTGAGGCTTTGCAGATTGTGACTGTTATTTCAGTGGTTTTCGCTGTTATTAGTGAGGTTGTGCAGATTGCCACAGTTATTTCACTGGTTTTCGCTGTTATTAGTGAGGCTTTGCAGATTGTGACTGTTATTTCAGTGGTTTTCGCTGTTATTAGTGAGGTTGTGCAGATTGCCACAGTTATTTCACTGGTTTTCGCTGTTATAAGTGAGGCTTTGCAGATTGTGACTGTTATTTCAGTGGTTTTCGCTGTTATTAGTGAGGTTGTGCAGATTGCCACAGTTATTTCACTGGTTTTCGCTGTTATTAGTGAGGCTTTGCAGATTGTGACTGTTATTTCAGTGGTTTTCGCTGTTATTAGTGAGGTTGTGCAGATTGCCACAGTTATTTCACTGGTTTTCGCTGTTATTAGTGAGGCTTTGCAGATTGTGACTGTTATTTCAGTGGTTTTCGCTGTTATTAGTGAGGTTGTGCAGATTGCCACAGTTATTTCACTGGTTTTCGCTGTTATTAGTGAGGCTTTGCAGATTGTGACTGTTATTTCAGTGGTTTTCGCTGTTATTAGTGAGGTTGTGCAGATTGCCACAGTTATTTCACTGGTTTTCGCTGTTATTAGTGAGGCTTTGCAGATTGTGACTGTTATTTCAGTGGTTTTCGCTGTTATTAGTGAGGTTGTGCAGATTGCCACAGTTATTTCACTGGTTTTCGCTGTTATTAGTGAGGCTTTGCAGATTGTGACTGTTATTTCAGTGGTTTTCGCTGTTATTAGTGAGGTTGTGCAGATTGCCACAGTTATTTCACTGGTTTTCGCTGTTATAAGTGAGGCTTTGCAGATTGTGACTGTTATTTCAGTGGTTTTCGCTGTTATTAGTGAGGTTGTGCAGATTGCCACAGTTATTTCACTGGTTTTCGCTGTTATAAGTGAGGCTTTGCAGATTGTGACTGTTATTTCAGTGGTTTTCGCTGTTATTAGTGAGGTTGTGCAGATTGCCACAGTTATTTCACTGGTTTTCGCTGTTATTAGTGAGGCTTTGCAGATTGTGACTGTTATTTCAGTGGTTTTCGCTGTTATTAGTGAGGTTGTGCAGATTGCCACAGTTATTTCACTGGTTTTCGCTGTTATTAGTGAGGCTTTGCAGATTGTGACTGTTATTTCAGTGGTTTTCGCTGTTATTAGTGAGGTTGTGCAGATTGCCACAGTTATTTCACTGGTTTTCGCTGTTATTAGTGAGGCTTTGCAGATTGTGACTGTTATTTCAGTGGTTTTCGCTGTTATTAGTGAGGTTGTGCAGATTGCCACAGTTATTTCAGTGGTTTTCGCTGTTATTAGTGAGGCTTTGCAGATTGTGACTGTTATTTCAGTGGTTTTCGCTGTTATTAGTGAGGTTGTGCAGATTGCCACAGTTATTTCACTGGTTTTCGCTGTTATTAGTGAGGCTTTGCAGATTGTGACTGTTATTTCAGTGGTTTTCGCTGTTATTAGTGAGGTTGTGCAGATTGCCACAGTTATTTCACTGGTTTTCGCTGTTATTAGTGAGGCTTTGCAGATTGTGACTGTTATTTCAGTGGTTTTCGCTATTATTAGTGAGGTTGTGCAGATTGCCACAGTTATTTCACTGGTTTTCGCTGTTATAAGTGAGGCTTTGCAGATTGTGACTGTTATTTCAGTGGTTTTCGCTGTTATTAGTGAGGTTGTGCAGATTGCCACAGTTATTTCAGTGGTTTTCGCTGTTATGAGTGAGGCTTTGCAGATTGTGACTGTTATTTCAGTGGTTTTCGCTGTTATTAGTGAGGTTGTGCAGATTGCCACAGTTATTTCACTGGTTTTCGCTGTTATTAGTGAGGCTTTGCAGATTGTGACTGTTATTTCAGTGGTTTTCGCTGTTATTAGTGAGGTTGTGCAGATTGCCACAGTTATTTCAGTGGTTTTCGCTGTTATTAGTGAGGCTTTGCAGATTGTGACTGTTATTTCAGTGGTTTTCGCTGTTATTAGTGAGGTTGTGCAGATTGCCACAGTTATTTCACTGGTTTTCGCTGTTATTAGTGAGGCTTTGCAGATTGTGACTGTTATTTCAGTGGTTTTCGCTGTTATTAGTGAGGTTGTGCAGATTGCCACAGTTATTTCACTGGTTTTCGCTGTTATTAGTGAGGCTTTGCAGATTGTGACTGTTATTTCAGTGGTTTTCGCTGTTATTAGTGAGGTTGTGCAGATTGCCACAGTTATTTCAGTGGTTTTCGCTGTTATTAGTGAGGCTTTGCAGATTGTGACTGTTATTTCAGTGGTTTTCGCTGTTATTAGTGAGGTTGTGCAGATTGCCACAGTTATTTCACTGGTTTTCGCTGTTATTAGTGAGGCTTTGCAGATTGTGACTGTTATTTCAGTGGTTTTCGCTGTTATTAGTGAGGTTGTGCAGATTGCCACAGTTATTTCACTGGTTTTCGCTGTTATTAGTGAGGCTTTGCAGATTGTGACTGTTATTTCAGTGGTTTTCGCTGTTATTAGTGAGGTTGTGCAGATTGCCACAGTTATTTCACTGGTTTTCGCTGTTATTAGTGAGGCTTTGCAGATTGTGACTGTTATTTCAGTGGTTTTCGCTGTTATTAGTGAGGTTGTGCAGATTGCCACAGTTATTTCACTGGTTTTCGCTGTTATTAGTGAGGCTTTGCAGATTGTGACTGTTATTTCAGTGGTTTTCGCTGTTATTAGTGAGTTTGTGCAGATTGCCACAGTTATTTCACTGGTTTTCGCTGTTATGAGTGAGGCTTTGCAGATTGTGACTGTTATTTCAGTGGTTTTCGCTGTTATTAGTGAGGTTGTGCAGATTGCCACAGTTATTTCACTGGTTTTCGCTGTTATAAGTGAGGCTTTGCAGATTGTGACTGTTATTTCAGTGGTTTTCGCTGTTATTAGTGAGGTTGTGCAGATTGCCACAGTTATTTCAGTGGTTTTCGCTGTTATGAGTGAGGCTTTGCAGATTGTGACTGTTATTTCAGTGGTTTTCGCTGTTATTAGTGAGGTTGTGCAGATTGCCACAGTTATTTCACTGGTTTTCGCTGTTATTAGTGAGGCTTTGCAGATTGTGACTGTTATTTCAGTGGTTTTCGCTGTTATTAGTGAGGTTGTGCAGATTGCCACAGTTATTTCAGTGGTTTTCGCTGTTATTAGTGAGGCTTTGCAGATTGTGACTGTTATTTCAGTGGTTTTCGCTGTTATTAGTGAGGTTGTGCAGATTGCCACAGTTATTTCACTGGTTTTCGCTGTTATTAGTGAGGCTTTGCAGATTGTGACTGTTATTTCAGTGGTTTTCGCTGTTATTAGTGAGGTTGTGCAGATTGCCACAGTTATTTCACTGGTTTTCGCTGTTATTAGTGAGGCTTTGCAGATTGTGACTGTTATTTCAGTGGTTTTCGCTGTTATTAGTGAGGTTGTGCAGATTGCCACAGTTATTTCACTGGTTTTCGCTGTTATTAGTGAGGCTTTGCAGATTGTGACTGTTATTTCAGTGGTTTTCGCTGTTATTAGTGAGGTTGTGCAGATTGCCACAGTTATTTCACTGGTTTTCGCTGTTATAAGTGAGGCTTTGCAGATTGTGACTGTTATTTCAGTGGTTTTCGCTGTTATTAGTGAGGTTGTGCAGATTGCCACAGTTATTTCAGTGGTTTTCGCTGTTATTAGTGAGGCTTTGCAGATTGTGACTGTTATTTCAGTGGTTTTCGCTGTTATTAGTGAGGTTGTGCAGATTGCCACAGTTATTTCACTGGTTTTCGCTGTTATTAGTGAGGCTTTGCAGATTGTGACTGTTATTTCAGTGATTTTCGCTGTTATTAGTGAGGTTGTGCAGATTGCCACAGTTATTTCACTGGTTTTCGCTGTTATTAGTGAGGCTTTGCAGATTGTTACTGTTATTTCAGTGGTTTTCGCTGTTATTAGTGAGGTTGTGCAGATTGCCACAGTTATTTCACTGGTTTTCGCTGTTATTAGTGAGGCTTTGCAGATTGTGACTGTTATTTCAGTGGTTTTCGCTGTTATTAGTGAGGTTGTGCAGATTGCCACAGTTATTTCAGTGGTTTTCGCTGTTATTAGTGAGGCTTTGCAGATTGTGACTGTTATTTCAGTGGTTTTCGCTGTTATTAGTGAGGTTGTGCAGATTGCCACAGTTATTTCACTGGTTTTCGCTGTTATTAGTGAGGCTTTGCAGATTGTGACTGTTATTTCAGTGGTTTTCGCTGTTATTAGTGAGGTTGTGCAGATTGCCACAGTTATTTCACTGGTTTTCGCTGTTATAAGTGAGGCTTTGCAGATTGTGACTGTTATTTCAGTGGTTTTCGCTGTTATTAGTGAGGTTGTGCAGATTGCCACAGTTATTTCAGTGGTTTTCGCTATTATTAGTGAGGCTTTGCAGATTGTGACTGTTATTTCAGTGGTTTTCGCTGTTATTAGTGAGGTTGTGCAGATTGCCACAGTTATTTCACTGGTTTTCGCTGTTATAAGTGAGGCTTTGCAGATTGTGACTGTTATTTCAGTGGTTTTCGCTGTTATTAGTGAGATTGTGCAGATTGCCACAGTTATTTCACTGGTTTTCGCTGTTATAAGTCAGGCTTTGCAGATTGTGACTGTTATTTCAGTGGTTTTCGCTGTTATTAGTGAGGTTGTGCAGATTGCCACAGTTATTTCACTGGTTTTCGCTGTTATAAGTGAGGCTTTGCAGATTGTGACTGTTATTTCAGTGGTTTTCGCTGTTATTAGTGAGGTTGTGCAGATTGCCACAGTTATTTCACTGGTTTTCGCTGTTATTAGTGAGGCTTTGCAGATTGTGACTGTTATTTCAGTGGTTTTCGCTGTTATTAGTGAGGTTGTGCAGATTGCCACAGTTATTTCACTGGTTTTCGCTGTTATTAGTGAGGCTTTGCAGATTGTGACTGTTATTTCAGTGGTTTTCGCTGTTATTAGTGAGGTTGTGCAGATTGCCTCAGTTATTTCACTGGTTTTCGCTGTTATTAGTGAGGCTTTGCAGATTGTGACTGTTATTTCAGTGGTTTTCGCTGTTATTAGTGAGGTTGTGCAGATTGCCACAGTTATTTCACTGGTTTTCGCTGTTATTAGTGAGGCTTTGCAGATTGTGACTGTTATTTCAGTGGTTTTCGCTGTTATTAGTGAGGTTGTGCAGATTGCCACAGTTATTTCACTGGTTTTCGCTGTTATTAGTGAGGCTTTGCAGATTGTGACTGTTATTTCAGTGGTTTTCGCTGTTATTAGTGAGGTTGTGCAGATTGCCACAGTTATTTCAGTGGTTTTCGCTGTTATTAGTGAGGCTTTGCAGATTGTGACTGTTATTTCAGTGGTTTTCGCTGTTATTAGTGAGGTTGTGCAGATTGCCACAGTTATTTCACTGGTTTTCGCTGTTATTAGTGAGGCTTTGCAGATTGTGACTGTTATTTCAGTGGTTTTCGCTGTTATTAGTGAGGTTGTGCAGATTGCCACAGTTATTTCACTGGTTTTCGCTGTTATAAGTGAGGCTTTGCAGATTGTGACTGTTATTTCAGTGGTTTTCGCTGTTATTAGTGAGGTTGTGCAGATTGCCACAGTTATTTCACTGGTTTTCGCTGTTATTAGTGAGGCTTTGCAGATTGTGACTGTTATTTCAGTGGTTTTCGCTGTTATTAGTGAGGTTGTGCAGATTGCCACAGTTATTTCACTGGTTTTCGCTGTTATAAGTGAGGCTTTGCAGATTGTGACTGTTATTTCAGTGGTTTTCGCTGTTATTAGTGAGGATTGTGCAGATTGCCACAGTTATTTCACTGGTTTTCGCTGTTATAAGTGAGGCTTTGCAGATTGTGACTGTTATTTCAGTGGTTTTCGCTGTTATTAGTGAGGTTGTGCAGATTGCCACAGTTATTTCACTGGTTTTCGCTGTTATAAGTGAGGCTTTGCAGATTGTGACTGTTATTTCAGTGTTTTTCGCTGTTATTAGTTAGGTTGTGCAGATTGCCACAGTTATTTCAGTGGTTTTCGCTGTTATAAGTGAGGCTTTGCAGATTGTGACTGTTATTTCAGTGGTTTTCCTGTTATTAGTGAGGTTGTGCAGATTGCCACAGTTATTTCACTGGTTTTCGCTGTTATTAGTGAGGCTTTGCAGATTGTGACTGTTATTTCAGTGGTTTTCGCTGTTATTAGTGAGGTTGTGCAGATTGCCACAGTTATTTCAGTGGTTTTCGCTGTTATAAGTGAGGCTTTGCAGATTGTGACTGTTATTTCAGTGGTTTTCGCTGTTATTAGTGAGGTTGTGCAGATTGCCACAGTTATTTCAGTGGTTTTCGCTGTTATTAGTGAGGCTTTGCAGATTGTGACTGTTATTTCAGTGGTTTTCGCTGTTATTAGTGAGGTTGTGCAGATTGCCACAGTTATTTCACTGGTTTTCGCTGTTATAAGTGAGGCTTTGCAGATTGTGATTGTTATTTCAGTGGTTTTCGCTGTTATTAGTGAGGTTGTGCAGATTGCCACAGTTATTTCAGTGGTTTTCGCTGTTATTAGTGAGGCTTTGCAGATTGTGACTGTTATTTCAGTTGTTTTCGCTGTTATTAGTGAGGTTGTGCAGATTGCCACAGTTATTTCAGTGGTTTTCGCTGTTATTAGTGAGGCTTTGCAGATTGTGACTGTTATTTCAGTGGTTTTCGCTGTTATTAGTGAGGTTGTGCAGATTGCCACAGTTATTTCACTGGTTTTCGCTGTTATTAGTGAGGCTTTGCAGATTGTGACTGTTATTTCAGTGGTTTTCGCTGTTATTAGTGAGGTTGTGCAGATTGCCACAGTTATTTCACTGGTTTTCGCTGTTATTAGTGAGGCTTTGCAGATTGTGACTGTTATTTCAGTGGTTTTCGCTGTTATTAGTGAGGTTGTGCAGATTGCCACAGTTATTTCACTGGTTTTCGCTGTTATAAGTGAGGCTTTGCAGATTGTGACTGTTATTTCAGTGGTTTTCGCTGTTATTAGTGAGGTTGTGCAGATTGCCACAATTATTTCACTGGTTTTCGCTGTTATGAGTGAGGCTTTGCAGATTGTGACTGTTATTTCAGTGGTTTTCGCTGTTATTAGTGAGGTTGTGCAGATTGCCACAGTTATTTCACTGGTTTTCGCTGTTATTAGTGAGGCTTTGCAGATTGTGACTGTTATTTCAGTGGTTTTCGCTGTTATTAGTGAGGTTGTGCAGATTGCCACAGTTATTTCACTGGTTTTCGCTGTTATTAGTGAGGCTTTGCAGATTGTGACTGTTATTTCAGTGGTTTTCGCTGTTATTAGTGAGGTTGTGCAGATTGCCACAGTTATTTCACTGGTTTTCGCTGTTATTAGTGAGGCTTTGCAGATTGTGACTGTTATTTCAGTGGTTTTCGCTGTTATTAGTGAGGTTGTGCAGATTGCCACAGTTATTTCACTGGTTTTCGCTGTTATAAGTGAGGCTTTGCAGATTGTGGCTGTTATTTCAGTGGTTTTCGCTGTTATTAGTGAGGTTGTGCAGATTGCCACAGTTATTTCACTGGTTTTCGCTGTTATTAGTGAGGCTTTGCAGATTGTGACTGTTATTTCAGTGGTTTTCGCTGTTATTAGTGAGGTTGTGCAGATTGCCACAGTTATTTCACTGGTTTTCGCTGTTATTAGTGAGGCTTTGCAGATTGTGACTGTTATTTCAGTGGTTTTCGCTGTTATTAGTGAGGTTGTGCAGATTGCCACAGTTATTTCACTGGTTTTCGCTGTTATTAGTGAGGCTTTGCAGATTGTGACTGTTATTTCAGTGGTTTTCGCTGTTATTAGTGAGGTTGTGCAGATTGCCACAGTTATTTCACTGGTTTTCGCTGTTATTAGTGAGGCTTTGCAGATTGTGACTGTTATTTCAGTGGTTTTCGCTGTTATTAGTGAGGTTGTGCAGATTGCCACAGTTATTTCAGTGGTTTTCGCTGTTATTAGTGAGGCTTTGCAGATTGTGACTGTTATTTCAGTGGTTTTCGCTGTTATTAGTGAGGTTGTGCAGATTGCCACAGTTATTTCACTGGTTTTCGCTGTTATTAGTGAGGCTTTGCAGATTGTGACTGTTATTTCAGTGGTTTTCGCTGTTATTAGTGAGGTTGTGCAGATTGCCACAGTTATTTCACTGGTTTTCGCTGTTATAAGTGAGGCTTTGCAGATTGTGACTGTTATTTCAGTGGTTTTCGCTGTTATTAGTGAGGTTGTGCAGATTGCCACAGTTATTTCACTGGTTTTCGCTGTTATTAGTGAGGCTTTGCAGATTGTGACTGTTATTTCAGTGGTTTTCGCTGTTATTAGTGAGGTTGTGCAGATTGCCACAGTTATTTCACTGGTTTTCGCTGTTATAAGTGAGGCTTTGCAGATTGTGACTGTTATTTCAGTGGTTTTCGCTGTTATTAGTGAGATTGTGCAGATTGCCACAGTTATTTCACTGGTTTTCGCTGTTATAAGTGAGGCTTTGCAGATTGTGACTGTTATTTCAGTGGTTTTCGCTGTTATTAGTGAGGTTGTGCAGATTGCCACAGTTATTTCACTGGTTTTCGCTGTTATTAGTGAGGCTTTGCAGATTGTGACTGTTATTTCAGTGGTTTTCGCTTTTATTAGTGAGGTTGTGCAGATTGCCACAGTTATTTCACTGGTTTTCGCTGTTATTAGTGAGGCTTTGCAGATTGTGACTGTTATTTCAGTGGTTTTCGCTGTTATTAGTGAGATTGTGCAGATTGCCACAGTTATTTCACTGGTTTTCGCTGTTATTAGTGAGGCTTTGCAGATTGTGACTGTTATTTCAGTGGTTTTCGCTGTTATTAGTGAGGCTTTGCAGATTGTGACTGTTATTTCAGTGGTTTTCGCTGTTATTAGTGAGGTTGTGCAGATTGCCACAGTTATTCACTGGTTTTCGCTGTTATTAGTGAGGCTTTGCAGATTGTGACTGTTATTTCAGTGGTTTTCGCTGTTATTAGTGAGGCTTTGCAGATTGTGACTGTTATTTCAGTGGTTTTCGCTGTTATTAGTGAGGTTGTGCAGATTGCCACAGTTATTTCAGTGGTTTTCGCTGTTATTAGTGAGGCTTTGCAGATTGTGACTGTTATTTCAGTGGTTTTCGCTGTTATTAGTGAGGTTGTGCAGATTGCCACAGTTATTTCACTGGTTTTCGCTGTTATTAGTGAGGCTTTGCAGATTGTGACTGTTATTTCAGTGGTTTTCGCTGTTATTAGTGAGATTGTGCAGATTGCCACAGTTATTTCACTGGTTTTCCCTGTTATAAGTGAGGCTTTGCAGATTGTGACTGTTATTTCAGTGGTTTTCGCTGTTATTAGTGAGGTTGTGCAGATTGCCACAGTTATTTCACTGGTTTTCGCTGTTATAAGTGAGGCTTTGCAGATTGTGACTGTTATTTCAGTGGTTTTCGCTGTTATTAGTGAGGTTGTGCAGATTGCCACAGTTATTTCAGTGGTTTTCGCTGTTATTAGTGAGGCTTTGCAGATTGTGACTGTTATTTCAGTGGTTTTCGCTGTTATTAGTGAGGTTGTGCAGATTGCCACAGTTATTTCAGTGGTTTTCGCTGTTATTAGTGAGGCTTTGCAGATTGTGACTGTTATTTCAGTGGTTTTCGCTGTTATTAGTGAGGTTGTGCAGATTGCCACAGTTATTTCACTGGTTTTCGCTGTTATTAGTGAGCTTGTGCAGATTGCCACAGTTATTTCACTGGTTTTCGCTGTTATAAGTGAGGCTTTGCAGATTGTGCACTGTTATTTCAGTGGTTTTCGCTGTTATTAGTGAGGCTTTGCAGATTGTGACTGTTATTTCAGTGGTTTTCGCTGTTATTAGTGAGGTTGTGCAGATTGCCACAGTTATTTCAGTGGTTTTCGCTGTTATTAGTGAGGCTTTGCAGATTGTGACTGTTATTTCAGTGGTTTTCGCTGTTATTAGTGAGGTTGTGCAGATTGCCACAGTTATTTCACTGGTTTTCGCTGTTATTAGTGAGGCTTTGCAGATTGTGACTGTTATTTCAGTGGTTTTCGCTGTTATTAGTGAGGTTGTGCAGATTGCCACAGTTATTTCACTGGTTTTCGCTGTTATAAGTGAGGCTTTGCAGATTGTGACTGTTATTTCAGTGGTTTTCGCTGTTATTAGTGAGGTTGTGCAGATTGCCACAGTTATTTCACTGGTTTTCGCTGTTATAAGTGAGGCTTTGCAGATTGTGACTGTTATTTCAGTGGTTTTCGCTGTTATTAGTGAGGTTGTGCAGATTGCCACAGTTATTTCACTGGTTTTCGCTGTTATAAGTGAGGCTTTGCAGATTGTGACTGTTATTTCAGTGGTTTTCGCTGTTATTAGTGAGGTTGTGCAGATTGCCACAGTTATTTCACTGGTTTTCGCTGTTATGAGTGAGGCTTTGCAGATTGTGACTGTTATTTCAGTGGTTTTTCGCTGTTATTAGTGAGGTTGTGCAGATTGCCACAGTTATTTCAGTGGTTTTCGCTGTTATTAGTGAGGCTTTGCAGATTGTGACTGTTATTTCAGTGGTTTTCGCTGTTATTAGTGAGGTTGTGCAGATTGCCACAGTTATTTCACTGGTTTTAGCTGTTATAAGTGAGGCTTTGCAGATTGTGACTGTTATTTCAGTGGTTTTCGCTGTTATTAGTGAGATTGTGCAGATTGCCACAGTTATTTCAGTGGTTTTCGCTGTTATTAGTGAGGCTTTGCAGATTGTGACTGTTATTTCAGTGGTTTTCGCTGTTATTAGTGAGGTTGTGCAGATTGCCACAGTTATTTCAGTGGTTTTCGCTGTTATTAGTGAGGCTTTGCAGATTGTGACTGTTATTTCAGTGGTTTTCGCTGTTATTAGTGAGGTTGTGCAGATTGCCACAGTTATTTCACTGGTTTTCGCTGTTATTAGTGAGGCTTTGCAGATTGTGACTGTTATTTCAGTGGTTTTCGCTGTTATTAGTGAGGTTGTGCAGATTGCCACAGTTATTTCACTGGTTTTCGCTGTTATTAGTGAGATTGTGCAGATTGCACAGTTATTTCACTGGTTTTCGCTGTTATAAGTGAGGCTTTGCAGATTGTGACTGTTATTTCAGTGGTTTTCGCTGTTATTAGTGAGGCTTTGCTGATTGTGACTGTTATTTCAGTGGTTTTCGCTGTTATTAGTGAGGTTTTGCAGATTGCCACAGTTATTTCAGCTGGTTTTCGCTGTTATTAGTGAGGCTTTGCAGATTGTGACTGTTATTTCAGTGGTTTTCGCTGTTATTAGTGAGGTTGTGCAGATTGCCACAGTTATTTCACTGGTTTTCGCTGTTATTAGTGAGGCTTTGCAGATTGTGACTGTTATTTCAGTGCTTTTCGCTGTTATTAGTGAGGTTGTGCAGATTGCCACAGTTATTTCACTGGTTTTCGCTGTTATAAGTGAGGCTTTGCAGATTGTGACTGTTATTTCAGTGATTTTCGCTGTTATTAGTGAGGTTGTGCAGATTGCCACAGTTATTTCACTGGTTTTCGCTGTTATAAGTGAGGCTTTGCAGATTGTGACTGTTATTTCAGTGGTTTTCGCTGTTATTAGTGAGGTTGTGCAGATTGCCACAGTTATTTCACTGGTTTTCGCTGTTATAAGTGAGGCTTTGCAGATTGTGACTGTTATTTCAGTGGTTTTCGCTGTTATTAGTGAGGTTGTGCAGATTGCCACAGTTATTTCACTGGTTTTCGCTGTTATGAGTGAGGCTTTGCAGATTGTGACTGTTATTTCAGTGGTTTTCGCTGTTATTAGTGAGGTTGTGCAGATTGCCACAGTTATTTCAGTGGTTTTCGCTGTTATTAGTGAGGCTTTGCAGATTGTGACTGTTATTTCAGTGGTTTTCGCTGTTATTAGTGAGGTTGTGCAGATTGCCACAGTTATTTCACTGGTTTTCGCTGTTATAAGTGAGGCTTTGCAGATTGTGACTGTTATTTCAGTGGTTTTCGCTGTTATTAGTGAGGTTGTGCAGATTGCCACAGTTATTCCACTGGTTTTCGCTGTTATTAGTGAGGCTTTGCAGATTGTGACTGTTATTTCAGTGGTTTTCGCTGTTATTAGTGAGGCTTTGCAGATTGTGACTGTTATTTCAGTGGTTTTCGCTGTTATTAGTGAGGTTGTGCAGATTGCCACAGTTATTTCAGTGGTTTTCGCTGTTATTAGTGAGGCTTTGCAGATTGTGACTGTTATTTCAGTGGTTTTCGCTGTTATTAGTGAGGTTGTGCAGATTGCCACAGTTATTTCACTGGTTTTCGCTGTTATTAGTGAGGCTTTGCAGATTGTGACTGTTATTTCAGTGGTTTTCGCTGTTATTAGTGAGGTTGTGCAGATTGCCACAGTTATTTCACTGGTTTTCGCTGTTATAAGTGAGGCTTTGCAGATTGTGACTGTTATTTCAGTGGTTTTCGCTGTTATTAGTGAGGTTGTGCAGATTGCCACAGTTATTTCACTGGTTTTCGCTGTTATAAGTGAGGCTTTGCAGATTGTGACTGTTATTTCAGTGGTTTTCGCTGTTATTAGTGAGGTTGTGCAGATTGCCACAGTTATTTCACTGGTTTTCGCTGTTATAAGTGAGGCTTTGCAGATTGTGACTGTTATTTCAGTGGTTTTCGCTGTTATTAGTGAGATTGTGCAGATTGCCACAGTTATTTCACTGATTTTCGCTGTTATAAGTGAGGCTTTGCAGATTGTGACTGTTATTTCAGTGGTTTTCGCTGTTATTAGTGAGGTTGTGCAGATTGCCACAGTTATTTCACTGGTTTTCGCTGTTATAAGTGAGGCTTTGCAGATTGTGACTGTTATTTCAGTGGTTTTCGCTGTTATTAGTGAGATTGTGCAGATTGCCACAGTTATTTCACTGGTTTTCGCTGTTATTAGTGAGGCTTTGCAGATTGTGACTGTTATTTCAGTGGTTTTCGCTGTTATTAGTGAGGTTGTGCAGATTGCCACAGTTATTTCACTGGTTTTCGCTGTTATTAGTGAGGCTTTGCAGATTGTGACTGTTATTTCAGTGGTTTTCGCTGTTATTAGTGAGGTTGTGCAGATTGCCACAGTTATTTCACTGGTTTTCGCTGTTATAAGTGAGGCTTTGCAGATTGTGACTGTTATTTCAGTGGTTTTCGCTGTTATTAGTGAGATTGTGCAGATTGCCACAGTTATTTCACTGGTTTTCGCTGTTATAAGTGAGGCTTTGCAGATTGTGACTGTTATTTCAGTGGTTTTCGCTGTTATTAGTGAGGTTGTGCAGATTGCCACAGTTATTTCACTGGTTTTCGCTGTTATAAGTGAGGCTTTGCAGATTGTGACTGTTATTTCAGTGGTTTTCGCTGTTATTAGTGAGGTTGTGCAGATTGCCACAGTTATTTCACTGGTTTTCGCTGTTATTAGTGAGGCTTTGCAGATTGTGACTGTTATTTCAGTGGTTTTCGCTGTTATTAGTGAGGTTGTGCAGATTGCCACAGTTATTTCACTGGTTTTCGCTGTTATTAGTGAGGCTTTGCAGATTGTGACTGTTATTTCAGTGGTTTTCGCTGTTATTAGTGAGATTGTGCAGATTGCCACAGTTATTTCACTGGTTTTCGCTGTTATAAGTGAGGCTTTGCAGATTGTGACTGTTATTTCAGTGGTTTTCGCTGTTATTAGTGAGATTGTGCAGATTGCCACAGTTATTTCACTGGTTTTCGCTGTTATTAGTGAGGCTTTGCAGATTGTGACTGTTATTTCAGTGGTTTTCGCTGTTATTAGTGAGGTTGTGCAGATTGCCACAGTTATTTCACTGGTTTTCGCTGTTATAAGTGAGGCTTTGCAGATTGTGACTGTTATTTCAGTGGTTTTCGCTGTTATTAGTGAGATTGTGCAGATTGCCACAGTTATTTCACTGGTTTTCGCTGTTATAAGTGAGGCTTTGCAGATTGTGACTGTTATTTCAGTGGTTTTCGCTGTTATTAGTGAGGTTGTGCAGATTGCCACAGTTATTTCACTGGTTTTCGCTGTTATTAGTGAGGCTTTGCAGATTGTGACTGTTATTTCAGTGGTTTTCGCTGTTATTAGTGAGGTTGTGCAGATTGCCACAGTTATTTCACTGGTTTTCGCTGTTATTAGTGAGGCTTTGCAGATTGTGACTGTTATTTCAGTGGTTTTCGCTGTTATTAGTGAGATTGTGCAGATTGCCACAGTTATTTCACTGGTTTTCGCTGTTATTAGTGAGGCTTTGCAGATTGTGACTGTTATTTCAGTGGTTTTCGCTGTTATTAGTGAGGTTGTGCAGATTGCCACAGTTATTTCACTGGTTTTCGCTGTTATTAGTGAGGCTTTGCAGATTGTGACTGTTATTTCAGTGCTTTTCGCTGTTATTAGTGAGGT
This sequence comes from Chrysops caecutiens, assembly GCA_963971475.1. Lineage (NCBI taxonomy): Eukaryota > Metazoa > Arthropoda > Insecta > Diptera > Tabanidae > Chrysops > Chrysops caecutiens. The sequence continues at coordinate 42,727 of CAXASF010000097.1, read as the reverse complement.
TGTGCAGATTGCCACAGTTATTTCACTGGTTTTCGCTGTTATTAGTGAGGCTTTGCAGATTGTGACTGTTATTTCAGTGGTTTTCGCTGTTATTAGTGAGGTTGTGCAGATTGCCACAGTTATTTCAGTGGTTTTCGCTGTTATTAGTGAGATTGTGCAGATTGCCACAGTTATTTCACTGGTTTTCGCTGTTATTAGTGAGGCTTTGCCCCCAGATTGTGGTTATTTCAGTGGTTTTCGCTGTTATTAGTGAGGTTGTGCAGATTGCCACAGTTATTTCACTGGTTTTCGCTGTTATAAGTGAGGCTTTGCAGATTGTGACTGTTATTTCAGTGGTTTTCGCTGTTATTAGTGAGATTGTGCAGATTGCCACAGTTATTTCACTGGTTTTCGCTGTTATAAGTGAGGCTTTGCAGATTGTGACTGTTATTTCAGTGGTTTTCGCTGTTATTAGTGAGGTTGTGCAGATTGCCACAGTTATTCCACTGGTTTTCGCTGTTATGAGTGAGGCTTTGCAGATTGTGACTGTTATTTCAGTGGTTTTCGCTGTTATTAGTGAGGTTGTGCAGATTGCCACAGTTATTTCACTGGTTTTCGCTGTTATAAGTGAGGCTTTGCAGATTGTGACTGTTATTTCAGTGGTTTTCGCTGTTATTAGTGAGATTGTGCAGATTGCCACAGTTATTTCACTGGTTTTCGCTGTTATAAGTGAGGCTTTGCAGATTGTGACTGTTATTTCAGTGGTTTTCGCTGTTATTAGTGAGGTTGTGCAGATTGCCACAGTTATTTCACTGGTTTTCGCTGTTATTAGTGAGGCTTTGCTGGTTGTGACTGTTATTTCAGTGGTTTTCGCTGTTATTAGTGAGGTTGTGCAGATTGCCACAGTTATTTCACTGGTTTTCGCTGTTATAAGTGAGGCTTTGCAGATTGTGACTGTTATTTCAGTGGTTTTCGCTGTTATTAGTGAGGTTGTGCAGATTGCCACAGTTATTTCACTGGTTTTCGCTGTTATTAGTGAGGCTTTGCAGATTGTGACTGTTATTTCAGTGGTTTTCGCTGTTATTAGTGAGGTTGTGCAGATTGCCACAGTTATTTCACTGGTTTTCGCTGTTATTAGTGAGGCTTTGCAGATTGTGACTGTTATTTCAGTGGTTTTCGCTGTTATTAGTGAGGTTGTGCAGATTGCCACAGTTATTTCAGTGGTTTTCGCTGTTATTAGTGAGATTGTGCAGATTGCCACAGTTATTTCACTGGTTTTCGCTGTTATAAGTGAGGCTTTGCAGATTGTGACTGTTATTTCAGTGGTTTTCGCTGTTATTAGTGAGGTTGTGCAGATTGCCACAGATATTTCACTGGTTTTCGTTGTTATTAGTGAGGCTTTGCAGATTTTGACTGTTATTTCAGTGGTTTTCGCTGTTATTAGTGAGGTTGTGCAGATTGCCACAGTTATTTCACTGGTTTTCGCTGTTATAAGTGAGGCTTTGCAGATTGTGACTGTTATTTCAGTGGTTTTCGCTGTTATTAGTGAGATTGTGCAGATTGCCACAGTTATTTCACTGGTTTTCGCTGTTATTAGTGAGGCTTTGCAGATTGTGACTGTTATTTCAGTGGTTTTCGCTGTTATTAGTGAGGTTGTGCAGATTGCCACAGTTATTTCACTGGTTTTCGCTGTTATAAGTGAGGCTTTGCAGATTGTGACTGTTATTTCAGTGGTTTTCGCTGTTATTAGTGAGGTTGTGCAGATTGCCACAGATATTTCACTGGTTTTCGCTGTTATTAGTGAGGCTTTGCAGATTGTGACTGTTATTTCAGTGGTTTTCGCTGTTATTAGTGAGGTTGTGCAGATTGCCACAGTTATTTCACTGGTTTTCGCTGTTATAAGTGAGGCTTTGCAGATTGTGACTGTTATTTCAGTGGTTTTCGCTGTTATTAGTGAGATTGTGCAGATTGCCATAGTTATTTCACTGGTTTTCGCTGTTATTAGTGAGGCTTTGCAGATTGTGACTGTTATTTCAGTGGTTTTCGCTGTTATTAGTGAGGTTGTGCAGATTGCCACAGTTATTTCACTGGTTTTCGCTGTTATTAGTGAGGCTTTGCAGATTGTGACTGTTATTTCAGTGGTTTTCGCTGTTATTAGTGAGGTTGTGCAGATTGCCACAGTTATTTCACTGGTTTTCGCTGTTATAAGTGAGGCTTTGCAGATTGTGACTGTTATTTCAGTGGTTTTCGCTGTTATTAGTGAGGTTGTGCAGATTGCCACAGTTATTTCAGTGGTTTTCGCTGTTATTAGTGAGGCTTTGCAGATTGTGACTGTTATTTCAGTGGTTTTCGCTGTTATTAGTGAGATTGTGCAGATTGCCACAGTTATTTCACCGGTTTTCACTGTTATTAGTGAGGCTTTGCAGATTGTGACTGTTATTTCAGTGGTTTTCGCTGTTATTAGTGAGGTTGTGCAGATTGCCACAGTTATTTCACTGGTTTTCGCTGTTATTAGTGAGGCTTTGCAGATTGTGACTGTTATTTCAGTGGTTTTCGCTGTTATTAGTGAGATTGTGCAGATTGCCACGGTTATTTCACTGGTTTTCGCTGTTATTAGTGAGGCTTGGCAGATTGTGACTGTTATTTCAGTGGTTTTCGCTGTTATTAGTGAGGTTGTGCAGATTGCCACAGTTATTTCACTGGTTTTCGCTGTTATTAGTGAGGCTTTGCAGATTGTGACTGTTATTTCAGTGGTTTTCGCTGTTATTAGTGACGTTGTGCAGATTGCCACAGTTATTTCACTGGTTTTCGCTGTTATTAGTGAGGCTTTGCAGATTGTGACTGTTATTTCATTGGTTTTCGCTGTTATTAGTGAGGTTGTGCAGATTGCCACAGTTATTTCACTGGTTTTCGCTGTTATGAGTGAGGCTTTGCAGATTGTGACTGTTATTTCAGTGGTTTTCGCTGTTATTAGTGAGGTTGTGCAGATTGCCACAGTTATTTCACTGGTTTTCGCTGTTATTAGTGAGGCTTTGCAGATTGTGACTGTTATTTCAGTGGTTTTCGCTGTTATTAGTGAGGTTGTGCAGATTGCCACAGTTATTTCACTGGTTTTCGCTGTTATAAGTGAGGCTTTGCCGATTGTGACTGTTATTTCAGTGGTTTTCGCTGTTATTAGTGAGGTTGTACAGATTGCCACAGTTATTTCAGTGGTTTTCGCTGTTATTAGTGAGGCTTTGCAGATTGTGACTGTTATTTCAGTGGTTTTCGCTGTTATTAGTGAGGTTGTGCAGATTGCCACAGTTATATCACTGGTTTTCGCTGTTATTAGTGAGGCTTTGCAGATTGTGACTGTTATTTCAGTGGTTTTCGCTGTTATTAGTGAGGTTGTGCAGATTGCCACAGTTATTTCACTGGTTTTCGCTGTTATTAGTGAGGCTTTGCAGATTGTGACTGTTATTTCAGTGGTTTTCGCTGTTATTAGTGAGGTTGTGCAGATTGCCACAGTTATTTCACTGGTTTTCGCTGTTATTAGTGAGGCTTTGCAGATTGTGACTGTTATTTCAGTGGTTTTCGCTGTTATTAGTGAGGTTGTGCAGATTGCCACAGTTATTTCACTGGTTTTCGCTGTTATAAGTGAGGCTTTGCAGATTGTGACTGTTATTTCAGTGGTTTTCGCTGTTATTAGTGAGGTTGTGCAGATTGCCACAGTTATTTCAGTGGTTTTCGCTGTCATTAGTGAGGCTTTGCAGATTGTGACTGTTATTTCAGTGGTTTTCGCTGTTATTAGTGAGGTTGTGCAGATTGCCACAGTTATTTCACTGGTTTTCGCTGTTATTAGTGAGGCTTTGCAGATTGTGACTGTTATTTCAGTGGTTTTCGCTGTTATTAGTGAGGTTGTGCAGATTGCCACAGTTATTTCAGTGGTTTTCGCTGTTATTAGTGAGGCTTTGCAGATTGTGACTGTTATTTCAGTGGTTTTCGCTGTTATTAGTGAGGTTGTGCAGATTGCCACAGTTATTTCACTGGTTTTCGCTGTTATTAGTGAGGCTTTGCAGATTGTGACTGTTATTTCAGTGGTTTTCGCTGTTATTAGTGAGGTTGTGCAGATTGCCACAGTTATTTCACTGGTTTTCGCTGTTATAAGTGAGGCTTTGCAGATTGTGACTGTTATTTCAGTGGTTTTCGCTGTTATTAGTGAGATTGTGCAGATTGCCACAGTTATTTCACTGGTTTTCGCTGTTATTAGTGAGGCTTTGCAGATTGTGACTGTTATTTCAGTGGCTTTCGCTGTTATTAGTGAGGTTGTGCAGATTGCCACAGTTATTTCACTGGTTTTCGCTGTTATTAGTGAGGCTTTGCAGATTGTGACTGTTATTTCAGTGGTTTTCGCTGTTATTAGTGAGGTTGTGCAGATTGCCACAGTTATTTCACTGGTTTTCGCTGTTATTAGTGAGGCTTTGCAGATTGTGACTGTTATTTCAGTGGTTTTCGCTGTTATTAGTGAGGTTGTGCAGATTGCCACAGTTATTTCACTGGTTTTCGCTGTTATTAGTGAGGCTTTGCAGATTGTGACTGTTATTTCAGTGGTTTTAGCTGTTATTAGTGAGGTTGTGCAGATTGCCAGAGTTATTTCACTGGTTTTCGCTGTTATTAGTGAGGCTTTGCAGATTGTGACTGTTATTTCAGTGGTTTTCGCTGTTATTAGTGAGGTTGTGCAGATTGCCACAGTTATTTCACTGGTTTTCGCTGTTATAAGTGAGGCTTTGCAGATTGTGACTGTTATTTCAGTGGTTTTCGCTGTTATTAGTGAGATTGTGCAGATTGCCACAGTTATTTCACTGGTTTTCGCTGTTATTAGTGAGGCTTTGCAGATTGTGACTGTTATTTCAGTGGTTTTCGCTGTTATTAGTGAGGTTGTGCAGATTGCCATAGTTATTTCACTGGTTTTCGCTGTTATTAGTGAGGCTTTGCAGATTGTGACTGTTATTTCGCTGGTTTTCGCTGTTATTAGTGAGGCTTTGCAGATTGTGACTGTTATTTCAGTGGTTTTCGCTGTTATTAGTGAGGCTTTGCAGATTGTGACTGTTATTTCAGTGGTTTTCGCTGTTATTAGTGAGGTTGTGCAGATTGCCACAGTTATTTCAGTGGTTTTCGCTGTTATTAGTGAGGCTTTGCAGATTGTGACTGTTATTTCAGTGGTTTTCGCTGTTATTAGTGAGGTTGTGCAGATTGCCACAGTTATTTCACTGGTTTTCGCTGTTATTAGTGAGGCTTTGCAGATTGTGACTGTTATTTCAGTGGTTTTCGCTGTTATTAGTGAGGTTGTGCAGATTGCCACAGTTATTTCACTGGTTTTCGCTGTTATAAGTGAGGCTTTGCAGATTGTGACTGTTATTTCAGTGGTTTTCGCTGTTATTAGTGAGGCTTTGCAGATTGTGACTGTTATTTCAGTGGTTTTCGCTGTTATTAGTGAGATTGTGCAGATTGCCACAGTTATTTCAGTGGTTTTCGCTGTTATTAGTGAGGCTTTGCAGATTGTGACTGTTATTTCAGTGGTTTTCGCTGTTATTAGTGAGGCTTTGCAGATTGTGACTGTTATTTCAGTGGTTTTCGCTGTTATTAGTGAGGTTGTGCAGATTGCCACAGTTATTTCACTGGTTTTCGCTGTTATTAGTGAGGCTTTGCAGATTGTGACTGTTATTTCAGTGGTTTTCGCTGTTATTAGTGAGGTTGTGCAGATTGCCACAGTTATTTCACTGGTTTTCGCTGTTATTAGTGAGGCTTTGCAGATTGTGACTGTTATTTCAGTGGTTTTCGCTGTTATTAGTGAGGTTGTGCAGATTGCCACAGTTATTTCACTGGTTTTCGCTGTTATTAGTGAGGCTTTGCAGATTGTGACTGTTATTTCAGTGGTTTTCGCTGCTATTAGTGAGGTTGTGCAGATTGCCACAGTTATTTCACTGGTTTTCGCTGTTATAAGTGAGGCTTTGCAGATTGTGACTGTTATTTCCGTGGTTTTCGCTGTTATTAGTGAGGTTGTGCAGATTGCCACAGTTATTTCACTGGTTTTCGCTGTTATTAGTGAGGCTTTGCAGATTGTGACTGTTATTTCAGTGGTTTTCGCTGTTATTAGTGAGGTTGTGCAGATTGCCACAGTTATTTCACTGGTTTTCGCTGTTATTAGTGAGGCTTTGCAGATTGTGACTGTTATTTCAGTGGTTTTAGCTGTTATTAGTGAGGTTGTGCAGATTGCCACAGTTATTTCACTGGTTTTCGCTGTTATTAGTGAGGCTTTGCAGATTGTGACTGTTATTTCAGTGGTTTTCGCTGTTATTAGTGAGGTTGTGCAGATTGCCACAGTTATTTCACTGGTTTTCGCTGTTATAAGTGAGGCTTTGCAGATTGTGACTGTTATTTCAGTGGTTTTCGCTGTTATTAGTGAGGTTGTGCAGATTGCCACAGTTATTTCAGTGGTTTTCGCTGTTATTAGTGAGGCTTTGCAGATTGTGACTGTTATTTCAGTGGTTTTCGCTGTTATTAGTGAGGTTGTGCAGATTGCCACAGTTATTTCACTGGTTTTCGCTGTTATTAGTGAGGCTTTGCAGATTGTGACTGTTATTTCAGTGGTTTTCGCTGTTATTAGTGAGGTTGTGCAGATTGCCACAGTTATTTCACTGGTTTTCGCTGTTATAAGTGAGGCTTTGCAGATTGTGACTGTTATTTCAGTGGTTTTCGCTGTTATTAGTGAGGCTTTGCAGATTGTGACTGTTATTTCAGTGGTTTTCGCTGTTATTAGTGAGATTGTGCAGATTGCCACAGTTATTTCAGTGGTTTTCGCTGTTATTAGTGAGGCTTTGCAGATTGTGACTGTTATTTCAGTGGTTTTCGCTGTTATTAGTGAGGCTTTGCAGATTGTGACTGTTATTTCAGTGGTTTTCGCTGTTATTAGTGAGGTTGTGCAGATTGCCACAGTTATTTCACTGGTTTTCGCTGTTATTAGTGAGGCTTTGCAGATTGTGACTGTTATTTCAGTGGTTTTCGCTGTTATTAGTGAGGTTGTGCAGATTGCCACAGTTATTTCACTGGTTTTCGCTGTTATTAGTGAGGCTTTGCAGATTGTGACTGTTATTTCAGTGGTTTTCGCTGTTATTAGTGAGGTTGTGCAGATTGCCACAGTTATTTCACTGGTTTTCGCTGTTATTAGTGAGGCTTTGCAGATTGTGACTGTTATTTCAGTGGTTTTCGCTGCTATTAGTGAGGTTGTGCAGATTGCCACAGTTATTTCACTGGTTTTCGCTGTTATAAGTGAGGCTTTGCAGATTGTGACTGTTATTTCAGTGGTTTTCGCTGTTATTAGTGAGGCTTTGCAGATTGTGACTGTTATTTCAGTGGTTTTCGCTGTTATTAGTGAGGTTGTGCAGATTGCCACAGTTATATCACTGGTTTTCGCTGTTATTAGTGAGGCTTTGCAGATTGTGACTGTTATTTCAGTGGTTTTCGCTGTTATTAGTGAGGTTGTGCAGATTGCCACAGTTATTTCACTGGTTTTCGCTGTTATTAGTGAGACTTTGCAGATTGTGACTGTTATTTCAGTGGTTTTCGCTGTTATTAGTGAGGCTTTGCAGATTGTGACTGTTATTTCAGTGGTTTTCGCTGTTATTAGTGAGATTGTGCAGATTGCCACAGTTATTTCAGTGGTTTTCGCTGTTATTAGTGAGGCTTTGCAGATTGTGACTGTTATTTCAGTGGTTTTCGCTGTTATTAGTGAGGCTTTGCAGATTGTGACTGTTATTTCAGTGGTTTTCGCTGTTATTAGTGAGGCTTTGCAGATTGTGACTGTTATTTCAGTGGTTTTCGCTGTTATTAGTGAGGTTGTGCAGATTGCCACAGTTATTTCACTGGTTTTCGCTGTTATTAGTGAGGCTTTGCAGATTGTGACTGTTATTTCAGTGGTTTTAGCTGTTATTAGTGAGGCTTTGCAGATTGTGACTGGTATTTCAGTGGTTTTCGCTGTTATTAGTGAGGCTTTGCAGATTGTGACTGTTATTTCAGTGGTTTTCGCTGTTATTAGTGAGGTTGTGCAGATTGCCACAGTTATTTCACTGGTTTTCGCTGTTATAAGTGAGGCTTTGCAGATTGTGACTGTTATTTCAGTGGTCTTCGCTGTTATTAGTGAGATTGTGCAGATTGCCACAGTTATTTCACTGGTTTTCGCTGTTATTAGTGAGGCTTTGCAGATTGTGACTGTTATTTCAGTGGTTTTCGCTGTTATTAGTGAGGTTGTGCAGATTGCCACAGTTATTTCACTGGTTTTCGCTGTTATTAGTGAGGCTTTGCAGATTGTGACTGTCATTTCGCTGGTTTTCGCTGTTATTAGTGAGGCTTTGCAGATTGTGACTGTTATTTCAGTGGTTTTCGCTGTTATTAGTGAGGCTTTGCAGATTGTGACTGTTATTTCAGTGGTTTTCGCTGTTATTAGTGAGGTTGTGCAGATTGCCACAGTTATTTCAGTGGTTTTCGCTGTTATTAGTGAGGCTTTGCAGATTGTGACTGTTATTTCAGTGGTTTTCGCTGTTATTAGTGAGGTTGTGCAGATTGCCACAGTTATTTCACTGGTTTTCGCTGTTATTAGTGAGGCTTTGCAGATTGTGACTGTTATTTCAGTGGTTTTCGCTGTTATTAGTGAGGTTGTGCAGATTGCCACAGTTATTTCACTGGTTTTCGCTGTTATAAGTGAGGCTTTGCAGATTGTGACTGGTATTTCAGTGGTTTTCGCTGTTATTAGTGAGGCTTTGCAGATTGTGACTGTTATTTCAGTGGTTTTCGCTGTTATTAGTGAGATTGTGCAGATTGCCACAGTTATTTCAGTGGTTTTCGCTGTTATTAGTGAGGCTTTGCAGATTGTGACTGTTATTTCAGTGGTTTTCGCTGTTATTAGTGAGGCTTTGCAGATTGTGACTGTTATTTCAGTGGTTTTCGCTGTTATTAGTGAGGTTGTGCAGATTGCCACAGTTATTTCACTGGTTTTCGCTGTTATTAGTGAGGCTTTGCAGATTGTGACTGTTATTTCAGTGGTTTTCGCTGTTATTAGTGAGGTTGTGCAGATTGCCACAGTTATTTCACTGGTTTTCGCTGTTATTAGTGAGGCTTTGCAGATTGTGACTGTTATTTCAGTGGTTTTCGCTGTTATTAGTGAGGCTGTGCAGATTGCCACAGTTATTTCAGTGGTTTTCGCTGTTATTAGTGAGGCTTTGCAGATTGTGACTGTTATTTCAGTGGTTTTCGCTGCTATTAGTGAGGTTGTGCAGATTGCCACAGTTATTTCACTGGTTTTCGCTGTTATAAGTGAGGCTTTGCAGATTGTGACTGTTATTTCAGTGGTTTTCGCTGTTATTGGTGAGGCTTTGCAGATTGTGACTGTTATTTCAGTGGTTTTCGCTGTTATTAGTGAGGTTGTGCAGATTGCCACAGTTATATCACTGGTTTTCGCTGTTATTAGTGAGGCTTTGCAGATTGTGACTGTTATTTCAGTGGTTTTCGCTGTTATTAGTGAGGTTGTGCAGATTGCCACAGTTATTTCACTGGTTTTCGCTGTTATTAGTGAGACTTTGCAGATTGTGACTGTTATTTCAGTGGTTTTCGCTGTTATTAGTGAGGCTTTGCAGATTGTGACTGTTATTTCAGTGGTTTTCGCTGTTATTAGTGAGGTTGTGCAGATTGCCACAGTTATTTCACTGGTTTTCGCTGTTATTACTGAGGCTTTGCAGATTGTGACTGTTATTTCAGTGGTTTTCGCTGTTATTAGTGAGGTTGTGCAGATTGCCACAGTTATTTCAGTGGTTTTCGCTGTTATTAGTGAGGCTTTGCAGATTGTGACTGTTATTTCAGTGGTTTTCGCTGTTATTAGTGAGGTTGTGCAGATTGCCACAGTTATTTCACTGGTTTTCGCTGTTATAAGTGAGGCTTTGCAGATTGTGACTGTTATTTCAGTGGTTTTCGCTGTTATTAGTGAGATTGTGCAGATTGCCACAGTTATTTCAGTGGTTTTCGCTGTTATTAGTGAGGCTTTGCAGATTGTGACTGTTATTTCAGTGGTTTTCGCTGTTATTAGTGAGGTTGTGCAGATTGCCACAGTTATTTCAGTGGTTCTCGCTGTTATTAGTGAGGCTTTGCAGATTGTGACTGTTATTTCAGTGGTTTTCGCTGTTATTAGTGAGGTTGTGCAGATTGCCACAGTTATTTCACTGGTTTTCGCTGTTATTAGTGAGGCTTTGCAGATTGTGACTGTTATTTCAGTGGTTTTCGCTGTTATTAGTGAGGTTGTGCAGATTGCCACAGTTATTTCACTGGTTTTCGCTGTTATAAGTGAGGCTTTGCAGATTGTGACTGTTATTTCAGTGGTTTTCGCTGTTATTAGTGAGGCTTTGCAGATTGTGACTGTTATTTCAGTGGTTTTCGCTGTTATTAGTGAGGTTGTGCAGATTGCCACAGTTATTTCACTGGTTTTCGCTGTTATTAGTGAGGCTTTGCAGATTGTGACTGTTATTTCAGTGGTTTTCGCTGTTATTAGTGAGGTTGTGCAGATTGCCACAGTTATTTCACTGGTTTTCGCTGTTACAAGTGAGGCTTTGCAGATTGTGACTGTTATTTCAGTGGTTTTCGCTGTTATTAGTGAGGCTTTGAAGATTGTGACTGTTATTTCAGTGGTTTTCGCTGTTATTAGTGAGGTTGTGCAGATTGCCACAGTTATATCACTGGTTTTCGCTGTTATAAGTGAGGCTTTGCAGATTGTGACTGTTATTTCAGTGGTTTTCGCTGTTATTAGTGAGGTTGTGCAGATTGCCACAGTTATTTCACTGGTTTTCGCTGTTATTAGTGAGGCTTTGCAGATTGTGACTGTTATTTCAGTGGTTTTCGCTGTTATTAGTGAGGTTGTGCAGATTGCCACAGTTATTTCACTGGTTTTCGCTGTTATTAGTGAGGCTTTGCAGATTGTGACTGTTATTTCAGTGGTTTTCGCTGTTATTAGTGAGGTTGTGCAGATTGCCACAGTTATTTCACTGGTTTTCGCTGTTATTAGTGAGGCTTTGCAGATTGTGACTGTTATTTCAGTGGTTTTCGCTGTTATTAGTGAGGCTTTGCAGATTGTAACTGTTATTTCAGTGGTTTTCGCTGTTATTAGTGAGGTTGTGCAGATTGCCACAGTTATTTCACTGGTTTTCGCTGTTATTAGTGAGGCTTTGCAGATTGTGACTGTTATTTCAGTGGTTTTCGCTGTTATTAGTGAGGTTGTGCAGATTGCCACAGTTATTTCAGTGGTTTTCGCTGTTATTAGTGAGGCTTTGCAGATTGTGACTGTTATTTCAGTGGTTTTCGCTGTTATTAGTGAGGTTGTGCAGATTGCCACAGCTATTTCACTGGTTTTCGCTGTTATTAGTGAGGCTTTGCAGATTGTGACTGTTATTTCAGTGGTTTTCGCTGTTATTAGTGAGGTTGTGCAGATTGCCACAGTTATTTCACTGGTTTTCGCTGTTATTAGTGAGGCTTTGCAGATTGTGACTGTTATTTCAGTGGTTTTCGCTGTTATTAGTGAGGTTGTGCAGATTGCCACAGTTATTTCACTGGTTTTCGCTGTTATTAGTGAGGCTTTGCAGATTGTGACTGTTATTTCAGTGGTTTTCGCTGTTATTAGTGAGGTTGTGCAGATTGCCACAGTTATTTCAGTGGTTTTCGCTGTTATTAGTGAGGCTTTGCAGATTGTGACTGTTATTTCAGTGGTTTTCGCTGTTATTAGTGAGGTTGTGCAGATTGCCACAGTTATTTCACTGGTTTTCGCTGTTATAAGTGAGGCTTTGCAGATTGTGACTGTTATTTCAGTGGTTTTCGCTGTTATTAGTGAGATTGTGCAGATTGCCACAGTTATTTCAGTGGTTTTCGCTGTTATTAGTGAGGCTTTGCAGATTGTGACTGTTATTTCAGTGGTTTTCGCTGTTATTAGTGAGGTTGTGCAGATTGCCACAGTTATTTCAGTGGTTTTCGCTGTTATTAGTGAGGCTTTGCAGATTGTGACTGTTATTTCAGTGGTTTTCGCTGTTATTAGTGAGGTTGTGCAGATTGCCACAGTTATTTCACTGGTTTTCGCTGTTATTAGTGAGGCTTTGCAGATTGTGACTGTTATTTCAGTGGTTTTCGCTGTTATTAGTGAGGTTGTGCAGATTGCCACAGTTATTTCAGTGGTTTTCGCTGTTATTAGTGAGGCTTTGCAGATTGTGACTGTTATTTCAGTGGTTTTCGCTGTTATTAGTGAGGTTGTGCAGATTGCCACAGTTATTTCAGTGGTTTTCGCTGTTATTAGTGAGGCTTTGCTGATTGTGACTGTTATTTCAGTGGTTTTCGCTGTTATTAGTGAGGTTGTGCAGATTGCCACAGTTATTTCACTGGTTTTCGCTGTTATTAGTGAGGCTTTGCAGATTGTGACTGTTATTTCAGTGGTTTTCGCTGTTATTAGTGAGGTTGTGCAGATTGCCACAGTTATTTCAGTGGTTTTCGCTGTTATTAGTGAGGCTTTGCAGATTGTGACTGTTATTTCAGTGGTTTTCGCTGTTATTAGTGAGGTTGTGCAGATTGCCACAGTTATTTCACTGGTTTTCGCTGTTATTAATGAGGCTTTGCAGATTGTGACTGTTATTTCAGTGGTTTTCGCTGTTATTAGTGAGGTTGTGCAGATTGCCACAGTTATTTCACTGGTTTTCGCTGTTATGAGTGAGGCTTTGCAGATTGTGACTGTTATTTCAGTGGTTTTCGCTGTTATTAGTGAGGTTGTGCAGATTGCCACAGTTATTTCACTGGTTTTCGCTGTTATAAGTGAGGCTTTGCAGATTGTGACTGTTATTTCAGTGGTTTTCGCTGTTATTAGTGAGGTTGTGCAGATTGCCACAGTTATTTCACTGGTTTTCGCTGTTATTAGTGAGGCTTTGCAGATTGTGACTGTTATTTCAGTGGTTTTCGCTGTTATTAGTGAGGTTGTGCAGATTGCCACAGTTATTTCACTGGTTTTCGCTGTTATTAGTGAGGCTTTGCAGATTGTGACTGTTATTTCAGTGGTTTTCGCTGTTATTAGTGAGGTTGTGCAGATTGCCACAGTTATTTCACTGGTTTTCGCTGTTATAAGTGAGGCTTTGCAGATTGTGACTGTTATTTCAGTGGTTTTCGCTGTTATTAGTGAGGCTTTGCAGATTGTGACTGTTATTTCAGTGGTTTTCGCTGTTATTAGTGAGGTTGTGCAGATTGCCACAGTTATTTCACTGGTTTTCGCTGTTATTAGTGAGGCTTTGCAGATTGTGACTGTTATTTCAGTGGTTTTCGCTGTTATTAGTGAGGTTGTGCAGATTGCCACAGTTATTTCACTGGTTTTCGCTGTTATAAGTGAGGCTTTGCAGATTGTGACTGTTATTTCAGTGGTTTTCGCTGTTATTAGTGAGGCTTTGCAGATTGTGACTGTTATTTCAGTGGTTTTCGCTGTTATTAGTGAGGTTGTGCAGATTGCCACAGTTATTTCAGTGGTTTTCGCTGTTATTAGTGAGGCTTTGCAGATTGTGACTGTTATTTCAGTGGTTTTCGCTGTTATTAGTGAGGTTGTGCAGATTGCCACAGCTATTTCACTGGTTTTCGCTGTTATTAGTGAGGCTTTGCAGATTGTGACTGTTATTTCAGTGGTTTTCGCTGTTATTAGTGAGGTTGTGCAGATTGCCACAGTTATTTCACTGGTTTTCGCTGTTATTAGTGAGGCTTTGCAGATTGTGACTGTTATTTCAGTGGTTTTCGCTGTTATTAGTGAGGTTGTGCAGATTGCCACAGTTATTTCACTGGTTTTCGCTGTTATTAGTGAGGCTTTGCAGATTGTGACTGTTATTTCAGTGGTTTTCGCTGTTATTAGTGAGGTTGTGCAGATTGCCACAGTTATTTCAGTGGTTTTCGCTGTTATTAGTGAGGCTTTGCAGATTGTGACTGTTATTTCAGTGGTTTTCGCTGTTATTAGTGAGGTTGTGCAGATTGCCACAGTTATTTCACTGGTTTTCGCTGTTATAAGTGAGGCTTTGCAGATTGTGACTGTTATTTCAGTGGTTTTCGCTGTTATTAGTGAGATTGTGCAGATTGCCACAGTTATTTCAGTGGTTTTCGCTGTTATTAGTGAGGCTTTGCAGATTGTGACTGTTATTTCAGTGGTTTTCGCTGTTATTAGTGAGGTTGTGCAGATTGCCACAGTTATTTCAGTGGTTTTCGCTGTTATTAGTGAGGCTTTGCAGATTGTGACTGTTATTTCAGTGGTTTTCGCTGTTAATAGTGAGGTTGTGCAGATTGCCACAGTTATTTCACTGGTTTTCGCTGTTATTAGTGAGGCTTTGCAGATTGTGACTGTTATTTCAGTGGTTTTCGCTGTTATTAGTGAGGTTGTGCAGATTGCCACAGTTATTTCACTGGTTTTCGCTGTTATTAGTGAGGCTTTGCAGATTGTGACTGTTATTTCAGTGGTTTTCGCTGTTATTAGTGAGGTTGTGCAGATTGCCACAGTTATTTCAGTGGTTTTCGCTGTTATTAGTGAGGCTTTGCTGATTGTGACTGTTATTTCAGTGGTTTTCGCTGTTATTAGTGAGGTTGTGCAGATTGCCACAGTTATTTCACTGGTTTTCGCTGTTATTAGTGAGGCTTTGCAGATTGTGACTGTTATTTCAGTGGTTTTCGCTGTTATTAGTGAGGTTGTGCAGATTGCCACAGTTATTTCAGTGGTTTTCGCTGTTATTAGTGAGGCTTTGCAGATTGTGACTGTTATTTCAGTGGTTTTCGCTGTTATTAGTGAGGTTGTGCAGATTGCCACAGTTATTTCACTGGTTTTCGCTGTTATTAATGAGGCTTTGCAGATTGTGACTGTTATTTCAGTGGTTTTCGCTGTTATTAGTGAGGTTGTGCAGATTGCCACAGTTATTTCACTGGTTTTCGCTGTTATGAGTGAGGCTTTGCAGATTGTGACTGTTATTTCAGTGGTTTTCGCTGTTATTAGTGAGGTTGTGCAGATTGCCACAGTTATTTCACTGGTTTTCGCTGTTATAAGTGAGGCTTTGCAGATTGTGACTGTTATTTCAGTGGTTTTCGCTGTTATTAGTGAGGTTGTGCAGATTGCCACAGTTATTTCACTGGTTTTCGCTGTTATTAGTGAGGCTTTGCAGATTGTGACTGTTATTTCAGTGGTTTTCGCTGTTATTAGTGAGGTTGTGCAGATTGCCACAGTTATTTCACTGGTTTTCGCTGTTATTAGTGAGGCTTTGCAGATTGTGACTGTTATTTCAGTGGTTTTGGCTGTTATTAGTGAGGTTGTGCAGATTGCCACAGTTATTTCACTGGTTTTCGCTGTTATTAGTGAGGCTTTGCAGATTGTGACTGTTATTTCAGTGGTTTTCGCTGTTATTAGTGAGGTTGTGCAGATTGCCACAGTTATTTCACTGGTTTTCGCTGTTATAAGTGAGGCTTTGCAGATTGTGACTGTTATTTCAGTGGTTTTCGCTGTTATTAGTGAGGTTGTGCAGATTGCCACAGTTATTTCACTGGTTTTCGCTGTTATTAGTGAGGCTTTGCAGATTGTGACTGTTATTTCAGTGGTTTAACAGTCACAATCTGCAAAGCCTCACTAATAACAGCGAAAACCACTGAAATAACTGTGGCAATCTGCACAACCTCACTAATAACAGCGAAAACCACTGAAATAACAGTCACAATCTGCAAAGCCTCACTAATAACAGCGAAAACCAGTGAAATAACTGTGGCAATCTGCACAACCTCACTAATAACAGCGAAAACCACTGAAATAACAGTCACAATCTGCAAAGCCTCACTAATAACAGCGAAAACCAGTGAAATAACTGTGGCAATCTGCACAACCTCACTAATAACAGCGAAAACCACTGAAATAACAGTCACAATCTGCAAAGCCTCACTAATAACAGCGAAAACCAGTGAAATAACTGTGGCAATCTGCACAACCTCACTAATAACAGCGAAAACCACTGAAATAACAGTCACAATCTGCAAAGCCTCACTAATAACCGCGAAAACCAGTGAAATAACTGTGGCAATCTGCACAACCTCACTAATAACAGCGAAAACCACTGAAATAACAGTCACAATCTGCAAAGCCTCACTAATAACAGCGAAAACCAGTGAAATAACTGTGGCAATCTGCACAACCTCACTAATAACAGCGAAAACCACTGAAATAACAGTCACAATCTGCAAAGCCTCACTAATAACAGCGAAAACCAGTGAAATAACTGTGGCAATCTGCACAACCTCACTAATAACAGCGAAAACCACTGAAATAACAGTCACAATCTGCAAAGCCTCACTAATAACAGCGAAAACCAGTGAAATAACTGTGGCAATCTGCACAACCTCACTAATAACAGCGAAAACCACTGAAATAACAGTCACAATCTGCAAAGCCTCACTTATAACAGCGAAAACCAGTGAAATAACTGTGGCAATCTGCACAACCTCACTAATAACTGCGAAAACCACTGAAATAACAGTCACAATCTGCAAAGCCTCACTCATAACAGCGAAAACCAGTGAAATAACTGTGGCAATCTGCACAACCTCACTAATAACAGCGAAAACCACTGAAATAACAGTCACAATCTGCAAAGCCTCACTAATAACAGCGAAAACCAGTGAAATAACTGTGGCAATCTGCACAACCTCACTAATAACAGCGAAAACCACTGAAATAACAGTCACAATCTGCAAAGCCTCACTAATAACAGCGAAAACCACTGAAATAACTGTGGCAATCTGCACAACCTCACTAATAACAGCGAAAACCACTGAAATAACAGTCACAATCTGCAAAGCCTCACTAATAACAGCGAAAACCACTGAAATAACTGTGGCAATCTGCACAACCTCACTAATAACAGCGAAAACCACTGAAATAACAGTCACAATCTGCAAAGCCTCACTAATAACAGCGAAAACCACTGAAATAACTGTGGCAATCTGCACAACCTCACTAATAACAGCGAAAACCACTGAAATAACAGTCACAATCTGCAAAGCCTCACTCATAACAGCGAAAACCAGTGAAATAACTGTGGCAATCTGCACAATCTCACTAATAACAGCGAAAACCACTGAAATAACAGTCACAATCTGCAAAGCCTCACTAATAACAGCGAAAACCAGTGAAATAACTGTGGCAATCTGCACAACCTCACTAATAACAGCGAAAACCACTGAAATAACAGTCACAATCTGCAAAGCCTCACTAATAACAGCGAAAACCAGTGAAATAACTGTGGCAATCTGCACAACCTCACTAATAACAGCGAAAACCACTGAAATAACAGTCACAATCTGCAAAGCCTCACTTATAACAGCGACAACCAGTGAAATAACTGTGGCAATCTGCACAACCTCACTAATAACAGCGAAAACCACTGAAATAACAGTCACAATCTGCAAAGCCTCACTTATAACAGCGAAAACCAGTGAAATAACTGTGGCAATCTGCACAATCTCACTAATAACAGCGAAAACCACTGAAATAACAGTCACAATCTGCAAAGCCTCACTTATAACATCGAAAACCAGTGAAATAACTGTGGCAATCTGCACAACCTCACTAATAACAGCGAAAACCACTGAAATAACAGTCACAATCTGCAAAGCCTCACTAATAACAGCGAAAACCACTGAAATAACTGTGGCAATCTGCACAACCTCACTAATAACAGCGAAAACCACTGAAATAACAGTCACAATCTGCAAAGCCTCACTAATAACAGCGAAAACCAGTGAAATAACTGTGGCAATCTGCACAACCTCACTAATAACAGCGAAAACCACTGAAATAACAGTCACAATCTGCAAAGCCTCACTAATAACAGCGAAAACCAGTGAAATAACTGTGGCAATCTGCACAACCTCACTAATAACAGCGAAAACCACTGAAATAACAGTCACAATCTGCAAAGCCTCACTTATAACAGCGTAAACCAGTGAAATAACTGTGGCAATCTGCACAACCTCACTAATAACAGCGAAAACCACTGAAATAACAGTCACAATCTGCAAAGCCTCACTAATAACAGCGAAAACCAGTGAAATAACTGTGGCAATCTGCACAACCTCACTAATAACAGCGAAAACCACTGAAATAACAGTCACAATCTGCAAAGCCTCACTTATAACATCGAAAACCAGTGAAATAACTGTGGCAATCTGCACAATCTCACTAATAACAGCGAAAACCACTGAAATAACAGTCACAATCTGCAAAGCCTCACTTATAACAGCGAAAACCAGTGAAATAACTGTGGCAATCTGCACAACCTCACTAATAACAGCGAAAACCACTGAAATAACAGTCACAATCTGCAAAGCCTCACTAATAACAGCGAAAACCAGTGAAATAACTGTGGCAATCTGCACAACCTCACTAATAACAGCGAAAACCACTGAAATAACAGTCACAATCTGCAAAGCCTCACTAATAACAGCGAAAGCCAGTGAAATAACTGTGGCAATCTGCACAACCTCACTAATAACAGCGAAAACCACTGAAATATGTAACAGTCACAATCTGCAAAGCCTCACTAATAACAGCGAAAACCACTGAAATAACTGTGGCAATCTGCACAATCTCACTAATAACAGCGAAAACCACTGAAATAACAGTCACAATCTGCAAAGCCTCACTTATAACAGCGAAAACCAGTGAAATAACTGTGGCAATCTGCACAACCTCACTAATAACAGCGAAAACCACTGAAATAACAGTCACAGTCTGCAAAGCCTCACTAATAACAGCGAAAACCACTGAAATAACTGTGGCAATCTGCACAATCTCACTAATAACAGCGAAAACCACTGAAATAACAGTCACAATCTGCAAAGCCTCACTAATAACAGCGAAAACCAGTGAAATAACTGTGGCAATCTGCACAACCTCACTAATAACAGCGAAAACCACTGAAATAACAGTCACAATCTGCAAAGCCTCACTTATAACAGCGAAAACCAGTGAAATAACTGTGGCAATCTGCACAACCTCACTAATAACAGCGAAAACCACTGAAATAACAGTCACAATCTGCAAAGCCTCACTTATAACAGCGAAAACCAGTGAAATAACTGTGGCAATCTGCACAATCTCACTAATAACAGCGAAAACCACTGAAATAACTGTGGCAATCTGCACAGCCTCACTAATAACAGCGAAAACCAGTGAAATAACTGTGGCAATCTGCACAACCTCACTAATAACAGCGAAAACCACTGAAATAACAGTCACAATCTGCAAAGCCTCACTTATAACAGCGAAAACCAGTGAAATAACTGTGGCAATCTGCACAACCTCACTAATAACAGCGAAAACCACTGAAATAACAGTCACAATCTGCAAAGCCTCACTAATAACAGCGAAAACCAGTGAAATAACTCTGGCAATCTGCACAACCTCACTAATAACCGCGGAAACCACTGAAATAACAGTCACAATCTGCAAAGCCTCACTAATAACAGCGAAAACCAGTGAAAAAACTGTGGCAATCTGCACAACCTCACTAATAACAGCGAAAACCACTGAAATAACAGTCACAATCTGCAAAGCCTCACTAATAACAGCGAAAACCAGTGAAATAACTGTGGCAATCTGCACAACCTCACTAATAACAGCGAAAACCACTGAAATAACAGTCACAATCTGCAAAGCCTCACTAATAACAGCGAAAACCAGTGAAATAACTGTGGCAATCTGCACAACCTCACTAATAACAGCGAAAACCACTGAAATAACAGTCACAATCTGCAAAGCCTCACTAATAACAGCGAAAACCAGTGAAATAACTGTGGCAATCTGCACAACCTCACTAATAACAGCGAAAACCACTGAAATAACAGTCACAATCTGCAAAGCCTCACTAATAACAGCGAAAGCCAGTGAAATAACTGTGGCAATCTGCACAACCTCACTAATAACAGCGAAAACCACTGAAATATGTAACAGTCACAATCTGCAAAGCCTCACTAATAACAGCGAAAACCACTGAAATAACTGTGGCAATCTGCACAATCTCACTAATAACAGCGAAAACCACTGAAATAACAGTCACAATCTGCAAAGCCTCACTTATAACAGCGAAAACCAGTGAAATAACTGTGGCAATCTGCACAACCTCACTAATAACAGCGAAAACCACTGAAATAACAGTCACAATCTGCAAAGCCTCACTAATAACAGCGAAAACCACTGAAATAACTGTGGCAATCTGCACAATCTCACTAATAACAGCGAAAACCACTGAAATAACAGTCACAATCTGCAAAGCCTCACTAATAACAGCGAAAACCAGTGAAATAACTGTGGCAATCTGCACAACCTCACTAATAACAGCGAAAACCACTGAAATAACAGTCACAATCTGCAAAGCCTCACTTATAACAGCGAAAACCAGTGAAATAACTGTGGCAATCTGCACAACCTCACTAATAACAGCGAAAACCACTGAAATAACAGTCACAATCTGCAAAGCCTCACTTATAACAGCGAAAACCAGTGAAATAACTGTGGCAATCTGCACAATCTCACTAATAACAGCGAAAACCACTGAAATAACTGTGGCAATCTGCACAGCCTCACTAATAACAGCGAAAACCAGTGAAATAACTGTGGCAATCTGCACAACCTCACTAATAACAGCGAAAACCACTGAAATAACAGTCACAATCTGCAAAGCCTCACTTATAACAGCGAAAACCAGTGAAATAACTGTGGCAATCTGCACAACCTCACTAATAACAGCGAAAACCACTGAAATAACAGTCACAATCTGCAAAGCCTCACTAATAACAGCGAAAACCAGTGAAATAACTCTGGCAATCTGCACAACCTCACTAATAACCGCGGAAACCACTGAAATAACAGTCACAATCTGCAAAGCCTCACTAATAACAGCGAAAACCAGTGAAAAAACTGTGGCAATCTGCACAACCTCACTAATAACAGCGAAAACCACTGAAATAACAGTCACAATCTGCAAAGCCTCACTAATAACAGCGAAAACCAGTGAAATAACTGTGGCAATCTGCACAACCTCACTAATAACAGCGAAAACCACTGAAATAACAGTCACAATCTGCAAAGCCTCACTAATAACAGCGAAAACCAGTGAAATAACTGTGGCAATCTGCACAACCTCACTAATAACAGCGAAAACCACTGAAATAACAGTCACAATCTGCAAAGCCTCACTAATAACAGCGAAAACCAGTGAAATAACTGTGGCAATCTGCACAACCTCACTAATAACAGCGAAAACCACGGAAATAACAGTCACAATCTGCAAAGCCTCACTTATAACAGCGAAAACCAGTGAAATAACTGTGGCAATCTGCACAATCTCACTAATAACAGCGAAAACCACTGAAATAACAGTCACAATCTGCAAAGCCTCACTTATAACAGCGAAAACCAGTGAAATAACTGTGACAATCTGCACAACCTCACTAATAACAGCGAAAACCACTGAAATAACAGTCACAATCTGCAAAGCCTCACTTATAACAGCGAAAACCAGTGAAATAACTGTGGCAATCTGCACAACCTCACTAATAACAGCGAAAACCACTGAAATAACAGTCACAATCTGCAAAGCCTCACTAATAACAGCGAAAAACAGTGAAATAACTGTGGCAATCTGCACAATCTCACTAATAACAGCGAAAACCACTGAAATAACAGTCACAATCTGCAAAGCCTCACTTATAACAGCGAAAACCAGTGAAATAACTGTGGCAATCTGCACAACCTCACTAATAACAGCGAAAACCACTGAAATAACAGTCACAATCTGCAAAGCCTCACTAATAACAGCGAAAACCAGTGAAATAACTGTGGCAATCTGCACAACCTCACTAATAACAGCGAAAACCACTGAAATAACAGTCACAATCTGCAAAGCCTCACTAATAACAGCGAAAACCAGTGAAATAACTGTGGCAATCTGCACAACCTCACTAATAACAGCGAAAACCACTGAAATAACAGTCACAATCTGCAAAGCCTCACTAATAACAGCGAAAACCAGTGAAATAACTGTGGCAATCTGCACAACCTAACTAATAACAGCGAAAACCACTGAAATAACAGTCACAATCTGCAAAGCCTCACTAATAACAGCGAAAACCAGTGAAATAACTGTGGCAATATGCACAACCTCACTAATAACAGCGAAAACCACTGAAATAACAGTCACAATCTGCAAAGCCTCACTAATAACAGCGAAAACCAGTGAAATAACTGTGGCAATCTGCACAATCTCACTAATAACAGCGAAAACCACTGAAATAACAGTCACAATCTGCAAAGCCTCACTTATAACAGCGAAAACCAGTGAAATAACTGTGGCAATCTGCACAACCTCACTAATAACAGCGAAAACCACTGAAATAACAGTCACAATCTGCAAAGCCTCACTAATAACAGCGAAAACCAGTGAAATAACTGTGGCAATCTGCACAATCTCACTAATAACAGCGAAAACCACTGAAATAACAGTCACAATCTGCAAAGCCTCACTTATAACAGCGAAAACCAGTGAAATAACTGTGGCAATCTGCACAACCTCACTAATAACAGCGAAAACCACTGAAATAACAGTCACAATCTGCAAAGCCCCACTTATAACAGCGAAAACCAGTGAAATAACTGTGGCAATCTGCACAACCTCACTAATAACAGCGAAAACCACTGAAATAACAGTCACAATCTGCAAAGCCTCACTAATAACAGCGAAAACCAGTGAAATAACTGTGGCAATCTGCACAATCTCACTAATAACAGCGAAAACCACTGAAATAACAGTCACAATCTGCAAAGCCTCACTTATAACACCGAAAACCAGTGAAATAACTGTGGCAATCTGCACAACCTCACTAATAACAGCGAAAACCACTGAAATAACAGTCACAATCTGCAAAGCCTCACTAATAACAGCGAAAACCAGTGAAATAACTGTGGCAATCTGCACAACCTCACTAATAACAGCGAAAACCACTGAAATAACAGTCACAATCTGCAAAGCCTCACTAATAACAGCGAAAACCAGTGAAATAACTGTGGCAATCTGCACAACCTCACTAATAACAGCGAAAACCACTGAAATAACAGTCACAATCTGCAAAGCCTCACTAATAACAGCGAAAACCAGTGAAATAACTGTGGCAATCTGCACAACCTCACTAATAACAGCGAAAACCACTGAAATAACAGTCACAATCTGCAAAGCCTCACTAATAACAGCGAAAACCACTGAAATAACTGTGGCAATATGCACAACCTCACTAATAACAGCGAAAACCACTGAAATAACAGTCACAATCTGCAAAGCCTCACTAATAACAGCGAAAACCAGTGAAATAACTGTGGCAATCTGCACAATCTCACTAATAACAGCGAAAACCACTGAAATAACAGTCACAATCTGCAAAGCCTCACTTATAACAGCGAAAACCAGTGAAATAACTGTGGCAATCTGCACAACCTCACTAATAACAGCGAAAACCACTGAAATAACAGTCACAATCTGCAAAGCCTCACTGAAAACAGCGAAAACCAGTGAAATAACTGTGGCAATCTGCACAACCTCACTAATAACAGCGAAAACCACTGAAATAACAGTCACAATCTGCAAAGCCTCACTTATAACAGCGAAAACCAGTGAAATAACTGTGGCAATCTGCACAACCTCACTAATAACAGCGAAAACCACTGAAATAACAGTCACAATCTGCAAAGCCTCACTAATAACAGCGAAAACCACTGAAATAACAGTCACAATCTGCAAAGCCTCACTAATAACAGCGAAAACCACTGAAATAACTGTGGCAATCTGCACAATCTCACTAATAACAGCGAAAAACACTGAAATAACAGTCACAATCTGCAAAGCCTCACTAATAACAGCGAAAACCAGTGAAATAACTGTGGCAATCTGCACAACCTCACTAATAACAGCGAAAACCACTGAAATAACAGTCACAATCTGCAAAGCCTCACTTATAACAGCGAAAACCAGTGAAATAACTGTGGCAATCTGCACAACCTCACTAATAACAGCGAAAACCACTGAAATAACAGTTGTTTTGTGATGGATTACCGTCAACGATCGACGGTGATTTCCACACACAATCGTAGCCTTGAGGTTCTTATTGTTGCAGGGTGGCTTAGGAAGAATCTCTAATCCAATGCAACCTAATAGCTCAAGGTTCTTTTGAGAATCGGCCTAGGTAGATCTTCTAGTCGATTTAATGTAGGTTGAGTGTAATAATAAACGCCTTGATGGTTTAAACTAAACTGATTTATTCTACAAATTGTTCTAACTTATATATCCTAAAATTATCTTTACTATTTACAAATGTACCATGAGAAATTTGATAAATATACAGATTAAATAATGAAAGTTACGAATTACTCATCTAATGACCTAAGATAACACTATGACCTAAGATAACACTATGACCTAAGATAACTCTTATCCTATCAGTCATGACTGACTCATCGTCAGTCCATATCTTGCGATGGCTGGACCTAATCAGTCTTGTGACTGAACATTTGTCATGACTGAACATCCTCCCCCACGTTGAGATTAGCCGTCTCAAGCCGGAAGTCCTCCCTTGTGACTGGAGTCTTCAACTGCCTCGGTGTGCCTTTGCGCTTGCAGATGTAGCTAATGATCCCTAGTATCGCTAAGAGTGCGGTAAATATGAGTGCTGTGTAACTGACTACGTATTGATGTTGTACGTGAGTCAATGCGAAGGGGAATCTAGTCTGTTGATTACGCAGGGTTTTGAGTTTTTGAGTTAACTCCTTTAATTCTGCCTCGATAGACCTTTATCCAGGTTTAGATGCTCCACTATTTCTTTTCTGGATAGGGTTACGTTGAGCTCGGTGGGCAATTCTACTATGGGTTGGTCCTTGATGATAAATCTCGTTGTTGAAGTGTGATAGGCCTGGATGGTTATTTCATCGTCCTTAAGTACGCAGTCGTCATCCATTATCAATATGCCATTGCCGCTTAATTTCATCTGAATCGGCTCCCCATTGCAAACCATATTGTAGATACTCTCTTGGTCCATGGAGTAGAGCCATTGGTTTTCTTCCTTCAATTGGATCCATGTCCTTGCTGGTCTTGTGACCTTTATTTGACACTGATCAGCAAGCCTTCTCGTAGTTAACAGCTGGATTTCACATTGAAGATTCTGTGCCTTGCTGGTGTACACTGGTCCTTGCTGCTTACATATGTGGTGATTGCCTTGGATATGCGAACATTTCTCGAACTCGCCAGCCTTTAGGCCATATATCTGGTCTCGATGCGCATTGATCAATAGGTATTCTGCAGTTGGTATTATTCTGAAGAAACTGTGCTGCATTTTGACTGGGAATGGAACCAGACGTAGTAATTCAAACCTTGTGGTTAGTACCAGCGGCATTTGCAGCATGAATATTGCCAGTTGCGTTGTTAGTTTGCCCGTCACCTTGGTGAGTTTATAAATCTCATTTGTGTTAGGAATCTCTAAGCCCGCTGGTAGCCCCTTTTTAATTTGTTCTAAGTGCTCTTTTAGTTGTTCGAATGCGGCTATTCCAGGGTTGATTTTTCCATGTTGAGCATCCGTGAGTATATCTATGAATGTTTCCTGTCTCCTTTGTACCTCGTTCATCATTACCGCAATATATTGTGCAATTATTAAGGCAATCCTGGTTTCCTTTTCTATCTTGGAACTCTCTGACATGCTGTTGGTTATGGAGGCCATTCTCTCTATCTTCAGCTGAATTGTATTAAACTGCTTTATTTTTTCCTCTTCGGCCCTTTTCATTAGGTTGGTGGAGGCTTCCATGACGGACGTCTGATTCTTCATTAAATCTAATAAATAGTCTTGTCGTTCTTCAACATTGTTAATTGTGCCTTCTAGCTGAGCGGCGTAGTTGTCATCCAGCACTCCAAATAACTTGTTGGCTATATTTCCGACTACATTTATCAGTCCGCGTCTTCTGCGTTTTTCTCTTCCGAATAATAGCTTATTTCCTTCTTCTAATTCTTTAAGCTTGTGTTCAAACTGCTGATAGATCATTGGTAGGTAGTTTTGGTCAGTTGATGACTCGGTTAAGCCTTTGAGCTCGTACACTGCTTTTTGCGTTGTACTGAATGTCTGCCAGTATGTCGAAAGGTTGTGATATATTATGATCTTCCACTCTGTTTTTGCCAATTGTCCTGTTCCTAAATTTTCGAAGTATATGCCTGCGTTGTTATTGATGGTTTTTAGCTGTGGGTTTCCTAATGCCAATAGGGGAAACATCAGTATTGCAAGGATAACGAACATCGTATTAAAGGTATGCCTTGCTCGCTTTGGATTTCCTCTTTTCTGCTCTTCTCTTCGCTTCGAAACAGTTCTGCTGGACGTTTCTTGTTTATTCTGTTCCTTGCCTGGTTCAGCTCCCTCAATTGGTAATGGTGCTAAACGGTTAATAGCTCTCTTGTATGTGCCACATGCTGTCTTTACAATGGCCACTCTTGCTAGCCCATCATTCCCTTTGATGACTTCCTCTATTCTTGCCAAGGGCCATTTTAGGGGTGGCGTGTTGTCTTCCCTTATAACTACCATCATTCCTGGCTGGGCGTTAGCTGCCTCGTTCTTCCACTTATATCTATGCTGCAACTCGCAAAGATATTCTTTGGTCCATCTTTTCCATAATTCTTTTCTGATTGCTGCAACTAACTTCCACCTAGTTAGGCCGGTCATGTTATTTTGGGCTGTGTTGGGCTCTGGTATGGTTGTCAAGGGTTCTCCTATTAGGAAATGACCCGGGGTGAGAGCTGTTAAGTCATTAGGATCTGCAGACATTGGTGTGAGAGGTCTTGAATTAAGGACTGCTTCTGCTTCTGCAGTTACTGTACACAACTCTTCAAAGGTTAGTGATGCCGATGTTATTGTGTGTTGCAGGAGTTTTTTGGTAGACTTCACAGCTGCCTCCCATAGTCCGCCAAAATGTGGTGCTCGTGGTGGAGCGAAGTGGAACTGTATGCCCCTCTCGGCGCAATTCCTACTTATTGCCTCTTTATTTGATTCTGCATTTAAAAGGTTTGCTAATTCTTCTAGCTTGTTTTTTGCTCCCACGAAATTCGTCGCATTATCACAATGCAAGTCTTTGCAGTATCCACGTCTCGCCATGAACCTCCGCAAAGCCCCTATGAACCCTTCCGTTGTTAAATCTGATACTACTTCCAGGTGTACTGCTTTTGTGGTAAAGCAGCAGAATACAGCTATGTAGCTCTTAGTTGGCCTTTTTCCTCTGATGTGGTAGTGTGTCCATATCGGCCCACAGAAGTCAACTCCAGTCGACAAAAATGCTCTTGTTGGCATTACTCTCTCCTTGGGTAAATTCCCCATCTTTTGTTGAAGCATCTGTGGCCTGCTCCTTACGCATTGAACACATTTGGCTACGATAGCTCTAGTTAGCGTCCTGCCTTGGAGGATCCAAAATCTCTGTCTTGTAATTGCTAGTAGCGCTAGTGGTCCTGCATGCAGGTTCTGTTTGTGCAAGTGCTCCACTACTAGCCTTGATACTAGGTCCTTTCCTGGAAGTAAGATTGGGTGTTTGGCCTCATACCCTATCTCGGCGTTCTGTAGCCTACCGCCTACTCGAAGAATCCCTGCCTCGTCTAGAAATGGTGATAATGTGCTAATTCGACTATGTCCTTTTATTCCTGCTTTCTTTTTTAGTTGCTCTAGTTCCTCTTTGAAGTGCAACTCTTGTACAACCTTTATAATGGTATTTTGTGCTTCCCTTAGTTCAAGCGTTGAGAGTTCCTTCTCATTTGGTTTTTTGCCCTTCATGCACCTTACCGCTCTTATTATGTATGCCATGACCCTCTGTAGGAATGTAAATGAGTTTTTATGGTCTACGCTGAATAACGGGTGCTGCGTAGCGTCTGTTGTTTCCTTCATCACTGTTAAAGTGCAAGATTTTCGCTCTTCGTCTTCCCCATGGATGTACACCGGGTCTCGATTTGGCCATTGTTCCTCTGGGAGGCTTAAGAATTCTGGTCCGTGGAACCATAGTTCAGCAGTTTTCAACTTGTTGGGTAGAGTACCCCTGGATATCAGGTCCGCAGGATTGGCCTTTGTGTTCACATAGTTCCATTCTTTTGGCTTAGTTTTTTCTTGTATCGCTGACACTCTATGTGCTACATATGTCTTAAACGTGGATTCCTCATCTTTTACCCAAGATAGCACTATTTGTGCGTCCGACCAGAAATAGGTTTCATTTATTTTTATGCTTAGTGCGGATTTTACCTTTTCCGCCAATTCTACTGCTAGTTGAGCGGCACATAATTCTAGACGTGGCAGTGTAATCGTTTTCAATGGGGCAACACGTGACTTTGAACATAGGAGTTTTGTACTTATTTTTCCTTCGAAATCGATCGTTCTTACGTAGATGACAGCTCCGTATGCTAACACGCTAGCATCGCCGAAAGCGTGCAACTCAACTCTCTTGGCCGTGTTGGGGTCCATGCTGCATCTTCCTATTTTCAGCTGATTCAGAGTGTTTAATTCCTGCCGAAACCTCAGCCATTCTTGCTGTAAGCTTTCCTCTAGCTCTTGATCCCACTCTAATTTTTGTTTCCACAGCTTTTGTATGAATAGCTTTGCCGTAACTATGACTGGATTTACTAGTCCTAATGGATCGAATAATCTCGCTATTTCAGACACAACTTTCCGTTTGGTTACTTTTTCTGGATCCTCGCTCCATGTTGTCGTAAATGTAAAGTTGTCTTGAGCTCTTTGCCAAGACATTCCCAAAGTTTTGATATATCCTTCGTCTTCAGTGTCGAATATCTTCTCCTTTTCTCTATGTTCTGATGATATCCCTTCCAGTAATCTCTCGTCACTTGCTGCCCATTTGTGTAGCTCAAATTTACCCGCTCCTAGCATTGCGATTATCTGATTTCTTTTTTGGATACCCTCTCTTAAAGTATTAGCGCCTGTTATAATATCGTCCATGTAAAAGTCTTTAACTGCCATTGCACCTAGTGGGTATCTGGATTCTTCGTCCTCAGCTAACTGTTTGAGGCACCTAGTTGCCAAATATGGAGCTGCCTTCGTACCGTATATTACGGTTTCTAATTTGTAGTAGCGCACTTTGTCGGCAGGTGATGGTCGCCACATTATTAACTGCAATGCTTGATCCTCTGGCGCCACCTTTATTTGTCGGAACATTTGCCTAATGTCTCCCATTATCGCGTATTTGTAAGTTCTGAACCTAATCAAGATATCCATGAGATCATCCTGAATTTTTGCGCCCTTCATCATTATGTCATTCAAAGAGATGTTTGATGTTGTCTTGCATGATGCATCAAACACAACTCTGAGCTTAGTTGTGCTCTTATCTGGTCTCAAAACCCCATGATGTGGCATAAAATAGTGAATTTCCGGAATTTCTTTTTCATTGATTTCACTCATATGTCCCAACTGCAGATATTCCTTCAAAAATTGCTCATACTGCTTGGATAGCTCAGTGTTTCTTTGAAGCTTTCGTTCCAAGTTCTGGTATCTTCTCCAGGCTACTCCCCTTGAATTTCCAAGTACTCCTGCGGTTCCTAGCATTGGAATATTCACTATAAATCTTCCGTCTGTGTTTCTGAGGGTTGTATTCTTAAAGAATTCTTCACATTTCTTCTCATACGCACTCTGCGGCTTTTCTGACCTTACTTCTTCTACCTCCCAGAACTTGAGTAGCTGCTCTTCGAGTTGCACATTGGATATTCCAGCGAAAGCTCCCGATTGTTGATTTTGTGATACCTTTCCTAGTATCATCCACCCGAGCACACTGTTGTGGAGCGTTGGTAAGTTTTGCCCCATTCTTATTTGGCCGGTTCGCATTAACTCCCCATACATTTCAGCGCCAAGTAATATATCTACCCTTTGCGGTTTGTTGAAATGAGGGTCTGCCAATGTTATTTTTTCGGGCCACTTCCATTGCGACGTATCTATATATTTTTGCGGCTGCATGTTGGTGATGCATTTTATTACTTGAGCTTCGATGGAAGTATGGAAGGTGCTGGTTCTGGACTGAAGTTCTAAGGTGACTCTATCTTTAGATGGCGATGCTGCGTTGCCGATGCCGAATATTGTGAGTTGGCTGTCCCGTTTGTCCAGCTTTAATCTCTTCTGGAGTCTTTCAGAAATTAAGTTTATTTGAGAGCCTGAGTCTAGTAAGGCTCTGCATTCGACCGGTTGATGGTCCTTGTTCTTCACTGTGACTATTGCCGTTGCCAGAAATACATAGTCAGTTCGATTTTCTATTACCGGAGCAGCAATGTTGACTGCGGCTGGTGTTGTTTCCTTAAAATTCTGTTCTTGGTGCAATAGGGTATGGTGCTTCCGATTGCACTTCGTGCAGCCTCTGCAACGGCACTCACCTTGCCTGTGTCCTCTCTTCAGGCAGTTAAAGCAGAGATTATGTTTCTTAATAATGGCTTCTCGTTGCGGTATCGATGAATTCACGAACTTCTCGCACTGGCCCAACTGGTGGGTATTACCGCACATTATGCATTTGGATATGTTGCTGCTGACTGTACACGTTGTTGCCTTCAGGTTCCTTTGACCTGGTTTCACATAATTTGCCGTTTTTGAGCCTAGAGTCTCTAATGACTGGAACCTTGTCTCAATGAATTTTAGGAATCCGTCCAATGTCTGTAGTTCTCTCGGTGCGCTTAGAGACTGCTCATAGCTGGAATGAGACGCGGGGTCCAGCTTCTTAATTAAAATATGCAACAGCATAGGGTCCCATGATCCCATTATTTTGAGGTTGTTGCTTTCTAGCATCAGCACACACTCTTGTGTAGTGTCGAACAGCCTTTTTAGACCCTTTGCACAATCTGCTGCTACGCTTGGTTGGTTCAGCAGTCTTTCTAGGATCGAAGAGACCAGGAGCCTAGTGTTGCTGTATCGATCATTCAGCACCTTCCATGCTGTACTATAATTTTGTGCCGATATGTTCAGGTGGCCGATTAGTTTTGCTGCTTCTCCAGTCACATTGGTCTTTAAGTACCACATCTTTTCGACACTTTCTATGGGCTGCTTGTCGATCATTTGCAGGAACATATCTCGAAATTGGGTCCATTTTAAGTATTCGCCATCGAACTTGGGGATGGTTATCGTGGGCAACTTTACGCTCGTTCTGGCTGATTGCCCGCCTACTACTTGCTCGGCTATTTCGCTTCTTGTAATCATATCTAGCCTATGCTTTAGATTGATGATTACGTCTTGAATTTCATTGTCCAAGTCATCGATTTGATCTGGATCGAACCCATGCAGCGATGGGTTATCCGTTTCTGCGTGTATTCTCAGGCTCTCTTCTTGGATGCTGGCCCAATCATCTTTCAGTCTCTCGATCTTGCATTTAAAATATTGTGGAGCTTGATTCTCCATGTCCAAGAGCTCAATCATTCGTTTTATCGAGTCTTGTCTCTTTGTGCATCTTCGAACTAACTGCTGGATTGCCGGATTTAATATGCTTTCCTCTGCTGGCGCCTGTTTGTCTGTGCTGCTGGTCTGTGCACCAAATGCCTGAAGTTTCGCTTCGAGATCGTTTTTAAAGTCCTCGTAGACTTTCAAGGTTTGCCCGTACAAATCTTCCGTAAAATAAAAGTGGTCAAGCCTCTCAGGAAACTCCTTGCGGATTTGATCATCCGCTGCTCCAAAGGTAAGCCAAGCATCGTCGAGGAATGATAACTTCTCCTTTACTAGCTTAGCATTTTTCCGCTCTTCTGGTAAGCGTTGATATGCCAAGAAGGTTGTGTTGATCTTCTTAGCCAGTTCTGACTGGCTCTTAGTAAGTTGATCCATAGTTGTTGATATGATTATGTGATATGGGCAGCCTGCTATGCGGATTCCTTGCTGTTCAAAATCACGTCTTGGGGTCACCAGAAATGTTTTGTGATGGATTACCGTCAACGATCGACGGTGATTTCCACACACAATCGTAGCCTTGAGGTTCTTATTGTTGCAGGGTGGCTTAGGAAGAATCTCTAATCCAATGCAACCTAATAGCTCAAGGTTCTTTTGAGAATCGGCCTAGGTAGATCTTCTAGTCGATTTAATGTAGGTTGAGTGTAATAATAAACGCCTTGATGGTTTAAACTAAACTGATTTATTCTACAAATTGTTCTAACTTATATATCCTAAAATTATCTTTACTATTTACAAATGTACCATGAGAAATTTGATAAATATACAGATTAAATAATGAAAGTTACGAATTACTCATCTAATGACCTAAGATAACACTATGACCTAAGATAACACTATGACCTAAGATAACTCTTATCCTATCAGTCATGACTGACTCATCGTCAGTCCATATCTTGCGATGGCTGGACCTAATCAGTCTTGTGACTGAACATTTGTCATGACTGAACAACAGTCACAATCTGCAAAGCCTCACTTATAACAGCGAAAACCAGTGAAATAACTGTGGCAATCTGCACAATCTCACTAATAACAGCGAAAACCACTGAAATAACAGTCACAATCTGCAAAGCCTCACTTATAACAGCGAAAACCAGTGAAATAACTGTGGCAATCTGCACAACCTCACTAATAACAGCGAAAACCACTGAAATAACAGTCACAATCTGCAAAGCCTCACTAATAACAGCGAAAACCACTGAAATAACTGTGGCAATCTGCACAACCTCACTAATAACAGCGAAAACCACTGAAATAACAGTCACAATCTGCAAAGCCTCACTAATAACAGCGAAAACTAGTGAAATAACTGTGGCAATCTGCACAACCTCACTAATAACAGCGAAAACCACTGAAATAACAGTCACAATCTGCAAAGCCTCACTAATAACAGCGAAAACCAGTGAAATAACTGTGGCAATCTGCACAACCTCACTAATAACAGCGAAAACCACTGAAATAACAGTCACAATCTGCAAAGCCTCACTAATAACAGCGAAAACCAGTGAAATAACTGTGGCAATCTGCACAATCTCACTAATAACAGCGAAAACCACTGAAATAACAGTCACAATCTGCAAAGCCTCACTTATAACAGCGAAAACCAGTGAAATAACTGTGGCAATCTGCACAACCTCACTAATAACAGCGAAAACCACTGAAATAACAGTCACAATCTGCAAAGCCTCACTAATAACAGCGAAAACCAGTGAAATAACTGTGGCAATCTGCACAACCTCACTAATAACAGCGAAAACCACTGAAATAACAGTCACAATCTGCAAAGCCTCACTTATAACAGCGAAAACCAGTGAAATAACTGTGGCAATCTGCACAACCTCACTAATAACAGCGAAAACCACTGAAATAACAGTCACAATCTGCAAAGCCTCACTAATAACAGCGAAAACCACTGAAATAACAGTCACAATCTGCAAAGCCTCACTAATAACAGCGAAAACCAGTGAAATAACTGTGGCAATCTGCACAACCTCACTAATAACAGCGAAAACCACTGAAATAACAGTCACAATCTGCAAAGCCTCACTAATAACAGCGAAAACCAGTGAAATAACTGTGGCAATCTGCACAACCTCACTAATAACAGCGAAAACCACTGAAATAACAGTCACAATCTGCAAAGCCTCACTAATAACAGCGAAAACCAGTGAAATAACTGTGGCAATCTGCACAACCTCACTAATAACAGCGAAAACCACTGAAATAACAGTCACAATCTGCAAAGCCTCACTTATAACAGCGAAAACCAGTGAAATAACTGTGGCAATCTGCACAACCTCACTAATAACAGCGAAAACCACTGAAATAACAGTCACAATATGCAAAGCCTCACTAATAACAGCGAAAACCAGTGAAATAACTGTGGCAATCTGCACAACCTCACTAATAACAGCGAAAACCACTGAAATAACAGTCACAATCTGCAAAGCCTCACTAATAACAGCGAAAACCACTGAAATAACTGTGGCAATCTGCACAACCTCACTAATAACAGCGAAAACCACTGAAATAACAGTCACAATCTGCAAAGCCACACTAATAACAGCGAAAACCACTGAAATAACTGTGGCAATCTGCACAACCTCACTAATAACAGCGAAAACCACTGAAATAACAGTCACAATCTGCAAAGCCTCACTAATAACAGCGAAAACCACTGAAATAACTGTGGCAATCTGCACAACCTCACTAATAACAGCGAAAACCACTGAAATAACAGTCACAATCTGCAAAGCCTCACTAATAACAGCGAAAACCAGTGAAATAACTGTGGCAATCTGCACAACCTCACTAATAACAGCGAAAACCACTGAAATAACAGTCACAATCTGCAAAGCCTCACTTATAACAGCGAAAACCAGTGAAATAACTGTGGCAATCTGCACAATTTCACTAATAACAGCGAAAACCACTGAAATAACAGTCACAATCTGCAAAGCCTCACTTATAACAGCGAAAACCAGTGAAATAACTGTGGCAATCTGCACAACCTCACTAATAACAGCGAAAACCACTGAAATAACAGTCACAATCTGCAAAGCCTCACTTATAACAGCGAAAACCAGTGAAATAACTGTGGCAATCTGCACAATCTCACTAATAACAGCGAAAACCACTGAAATAACAGTCACAATCTGCAAAGCCTCACTAATAACAGCGAAAACCACTGAAATAACAGTCACAATCTGCAAAGCCTCACTAATAACAGCGAAAACCAGTGAAATAACTGTGGCAATCTGCACAACCTCACTAATAACAGCGAAAACCACTGAAATAACAGTCACAATCTGCAAAGCCTCACTAATAACAGCGAAAACCACTGAAATAACTGTGGCAATCTGCACAACCTCACTAATAACAGCGAAAACCACTGAAATAACAGTCACAATCTGCAAAGCCTCACTCATAACAGCGAAAACCAGTGAAATAACTGTGGCAATCTGCACAACCTCACTAATAACAGCGAAAACCACTGAAATAACAGTCACAATCTGCAAAGCCTCACTAATAACAGCGAAAACCAGTGAAATAACTGTGGCAATCTGCACAACCTCACTAATAACAGCGAAAACCACTGAAATAACAGTCACAATCTGCAAAGCCTCACTAATAACAGCGAAAACCAGTGAAATAACTGTGGCAATCTGCACAATCTCACTAATAACAGCGAAAACCACTGAAATAACAGTCACAATCTGCAAAGCCTCACTAATAACAGCGAAAACCACTGAAATAACAGTCACAATCTGCAAAGCCTCACTAATAACAGCGAAAACCAGTGAAATAACTGTGGCAATCTGCACAACCTCACTAATAACAGCGAAAACCACTGAAATAACAGTCACAATCTGCAAAGCCTCACTAATAACAGCGAAAACCACTGAAATAACTGTGGCAATCTGCACAACCTCACTAATAACAGCGAAAACCACTGAAATAACAGTCACAATCTGCAAAGCCTCACTCATAACAGCGAAAACCAGTGAAATAACTGTGGCAATCTGCACAACCTCACTAATAACAGCAAAAACCACTGAAATAACAGTCACAATCTGCCAAGCCTCACTAATAACAGCGAAAACCAGTGAAATAACTGTGGCAATCTGCACAACCTCACTAATAACAGCGAAAACCACTGAAATAACAGTCACAATCTGCAAAGCCTCACTAATAACCGCGAAAACCAGTGAAATAACTGTGGCAATCTGCACAACCTCACTAATAACAGCGAAAACCACTGAAATAACAGTCACAATCTGCAAAGCCTCACTAATAACAGCGAAAACCACTGAAATAACTGTGGCAATCTGCACAACCTCACTAATA
The DNA here is from genome assembly GCA_963971475.1 of Chrysops caecutiens. Taxonomy (NCBI): domain Eukaryota; kingdom Metazoa; phylum Arthropoda; class Insecta; order Diptera; family Tabanidae; genus Chrysops; species Chrysops caecutiens. Next base: position 6,820 of record CAXASF010000097.1, on the reverse strand, counting down.
ACAGCGAAAACCACTGAAATAACAGTCACAATCTGCAAAGCCTCACTAATAACAGCGAAAACCACTGAAATAACAGTCACAATCTGCAAAGCCTCACTAATAACAGCGAAAACCAGTGAAATAACTGTGGCAATCTGCACAACCTCACTAATAACAGCGAAAACCACTGAAATAACAGTCACAATCTGCAAAGCCTCACTTATAACAGCGAAAACCAGTGAAATAACTGTGGCAATCTGCACAATCTCACTAATAACAGCGAAAACCACTGAAATAACAGTCACAATCTGCAAAGCCTCACTTATAACAGCGAAAACCAGTGAAATAACTGTGGCAATCTGCACAACCTCACTAATAACAGCGAAAACCACTGAAATAACAGTCACAATCTGCAAAGCCTCACTAATAACAGCGAAAACCACTGAAATAACAGTCACAATCTGCAAAGCCTCACTAATAACAGCGAAAACCAGTGAAATAACTGTGGCAATCTGCACAACCTCACTAATAACAGCGAAAACCACTGAAATAACAGTCACAATCTGCAAAGCCTCACTTATAACAGCGAAAACCAGTGAAATAACTGTGGCAATCTGCACAATCTCACTAATAACAGCGAAAACCACTGAAATAACAGTCACAATCTGCAAAGCCTCACTTATAACAGCGAAAACCAGTGAAATAACTGTGGCAATCTGCACAACCTCACTAATAACAGCGAAAACCACTGAAATAACAGTCACAATCTGCAAAGCCTCACTAATAACAGCGAAAACCACTGAAATAACTGTGGCAATCTGCACAACCTCACTAATAACAGCGAAAACCACTGAAATAACAGTCACAATCTGCAAAGCCTCACTAATAACAGCGAAAACCAGTGAAATAACTGTGGCAATCTGCACAACCTCACTAATAACAGCGAAAACCACTGAAATAACAGTCACAATCTGCAAAGCCTCACTAATAACAGCGAAAACCAGTGAAATAACTGTGGCAATCTGCACAACTTCACTAATAACAGCGAAAACCACTGAAATAACAGTCACAATCTGCAAAGCCTCACTAATAACAGCGAAAACCAGTGAAATAACTGTGGCAATCTGCACAACCTCACTAATAACAGCGAAAACCACTGAAATAACAGTCACAATCTGCAAAGCCTCACTCATAACAGCGAAAACCAGTGAAATAACTGTGGCAATCTGCACAACCTCACTAATAACAGCGAAAACTTACTGAAATAACAGTCACAATCTGCAAAGCCTCACTAATAACAGCGAAAACCAGTGAAATAACTGTGGCAATCTGCACAACCTCACTAATAACAGCGAAAACCACTGAAATAACAGTCACAATCTGCAAAGCCTCACTAATAACAGCGAAAACCAGTGAAATAACTGTGGCAATCTGCACAATCCTCACTAATAACAGCGAAAACCACTGAAATAACAGTCACAATCTGCAAAGCCTCACTTATAACAGCGAAAACCAGTGAAATAACTGTGGCAATCTGCACAACCTCACTAATAACAGCGAAAACCACTGAAATAACAGTCACAATCTGCAAAGCCTCACTAATAACAGCGAAAACCAGTGAAATAACTGTGGCAATCTGCACAACCTCACTAATAACAGCGAAAACCACTGAAATAACAGTCACAATCTGCAAAGCCTCACTTATAACAGCGAAAACCAGTGAAATAACTGTGGCAATCTGCACAACCTCACTAATAACAGCGAAAACCACTGAAATAACAGTCACAATCTGCAAAGCCTCACTAATAACAGCGAAAACCAGTGAAATAACTGTGGCAATCTGCACAACCTCACTAATAACAGCGAAAACCACTGAAATAACAGTCACAATCTGCAAAGCCTCACTAATAACAGCGAAAATCCAGTGAAATAACTGTGGCAATCTGCACAACCTCACTAATAACAGCGAAAACCACTGAAATAACAGTCACAATCTGCAAAGCCTCACTAATAACAGCGAAAACCAGTGAAATAACTGTGGCAATCTGCACAACCTCACTAATAACAGCGAAAACCACTGAAATAACAGTCACAATCTGCAAAGCCTCACTAATAACAGCGAAAACCAGTGAAATAACTGTGGCAATCTGCACAACCTCACTAATAACAGCGAAAACCACTGAAATAACAGTCACAATCTGCAAAGCCTCACTTATAACAGCGAAAACCAGTGAAATAACTGTGGCAATCTGCACAATCTCACTAATAACAGCGAAAACCACTGAAATAACAGTCACAATCTGCAAAGCCTCACTAATAACAGCGAAAACCACTGAAATAACAGTCACAATCTGCAAAGCCTCACTAATAACAGCGAAAACCAGTGAAATAACTGTGGCAATCTGCACAACCTCACTAATAACAGCGAAAACCACTGAAAAAAACAGTCACAATCTGCAAAGCCTCACTAATAACAGCGAAAACCACTGAAATAACTGTGGCAATCTGCACAACCTCACTAATAACAGCGAAAACCACTGAAATAACAGTCACAATCTGCAAAGCCTCACTAATAACAGCGAAAACCACTGAAATAACAGTCACAATCTGCAAAGCCTCACTAATAACAGCGAAAACCACTGAAATAACAGTCACAATCTGCAAAGCCTCACTAATAACAGCGAAAACCACTGAAATAACAGTCACAATCTGCAAAGCCTCACTAATAACAGCGAAAACCAGTGAAATAACTGTGGCAATCTGCACAACCTCACTAATAACAGCGAAAACCACTGAAATAACAGTCACAATCTGCAAAGCCTCACTAATAACAGCGAAAACCAGTGAAATAACTGTGGCAATCTGCACAACCTCACTAATAACAGCGAAAACCACTGAAATAACAGTCACAATCTGCAAAGCCTCACTTATAACAGCGAAAACCAGTGAAATAACTGTGGCAATCTGCACAACCTCACTAATAACAGCGAAAACCACTGAAATAACAGTCACAATCTGCAAAGCCTCACTAATAACAGCGAAAACCAGTGAAATAACTGTGGCAATCTGCACAACCTCACTAATAACAGCGAAAAACCACTGAAATAACAGTCACAATCTGCAAAGCCTCACTTATAACAGCGAAAACCAGTGAAATAACTGTGGCAATCTGCACAACCTCACTAATAACAGCGAAAACCACTGAAATAACAGTCACAATCTGCAAAGCCTCACTAATAACAGCGAAAACCACTGAAATAACAGTCACAATCTGCAAAGCCTCACTAATAACAGCGAAAACCAGTGAAATAACTGTGGCAATCTGCACAATCCTCACTAATAACAGCGAAAACCACTGAAATAACAGTCACAATCTGCAAAGCCTCACTTATAACAGCGAAAACCAGTGAAATAACTGTGGCAATCTGCACAACCTCACTAATAACAGCGAAAACCACTGAAATAACAGTCACAATCTGCAAAGCCTCACTTATAACAGCGAAAACCAGTGAAATAACTGTGGCAATCTGCACAATCTCACTAATAACAGCGAAAACCACTGAAATAACAGTCACAATCTGCAAAGCCTCACTTATAACAGCGAAAACCAGTGAAATAACTGTGGCAATCTGCACAACCTCACTAATAACAGCGAAAACCACTGAAATAACAGTCACAATCTGCAAAGCCTCACTAATAACAGCGAAAACCAGTGAAATAACTGTGGGCAATCTGCACAACCTCACTAATAACAGCGAAAACCACTGAAATAACAGTCACAATCTGCAAAGCCTCACTAATAACAGCGAAAACCAGTGAAATAACTGTGGCAATCTGCACAACCTCACTAATAACAGCGAAAACCACTGAAATAACAGTCACAATCTGCAAAGCCTCACTAATAACAGCGAAAACCAGTGAAATAACTGTGGCAATCTGCACAACCTCACTAATAACAGCGAAAACCACTGAAATAACAGTCACAATCTGCAAAGCCTCACTAATAACAGCGAAAACCAGTGAAATAACTGTGGCAATCTGCACAACCTCACTAATAACAGCGAAAACCACTGAAATAACAGTCACAATCTGCAAAGCCTCACTAATAACAGCGAAAACCAGTGAAATAACTGTGGCAATCTGCACAATCCTCACTAATAACAGCGAAAACCACTGAAATAACAGTCACAATCTGCAAAGCCTCACTAATAACAGCGAAAACCACTGAAATAACTGTGGCAATCTGCACAACCTCACTAATAACAGCGAAAACCACTGAAATAACAGTCACAATCTGCAAAGCCTCACTAATAACAGCGAAAACCAGTGAAATAACTGTGGCAATCTGCACAACCTCACTAATAACAGCGAAAACCACTGAAATAACAGTCACAATCTGCAAAGCCTCACTAATAACAGCGAAAACCAGTGAAATAACTGTGGCAATCTGCACAACCTCACTAATAACAGCGAAAACCACTGAAATAACAGTCACAATCTGCAAAGCCTCACTAATAACAGCGAAAACCAGTGAAATAACTGTGGCAATCTGCACAACCTCACTAATAACAGCGAAAACCACTGAAATAACAGTCACAATCTGCAAAGCCTCACTAATAACAGCGAAAACCACTGAAATAACTGTGGCAATCTGCACAACCTCACTAATAACAGCGAAAACCACTGAAATAACAGTCACAATCTGCAAAGCCTCACTAATAACAGCGAAAACCACTGAAATAACCGTGGCAATCTGCACAATCTCACTAATAACAGCGAAAACCACTGAAATAACAGTCACAATCTGCAAAGCCTCACTAATAACAGCGAAAACCACTGAAATAACTGTGGCAATCTGCACAACCTCACTAATAACAGCGAAAACCACTGAAATAACAGTCACAATCTGCAAAGCCTCACTAATAACAGCGAAAACCAGTGAAATAACTGTGGCAAATCTGCACAACCTCACTAATAACAGCGAAAATAACAGTCACAATCTGCAAAGCCTCACTAATAACAGCGAAAACCACTGAAATAACTGTGGCAATCTGCACAACCTCACTAATAACAGCGAAAACCACTGAAATAACAGTCACAATCTGCAAAGCCTCACTTATAACAGCGAAAACCAGTGAAATAACTGTGGCAATCTGCACAACCTCACTAATAACAGCGAAAACCACTGAAATAACAGTCACAATCTGCAAAGCCTCACTAATAACAGCGAAAACCAGTGAAATAACTGTGGCAATCTGCACAACCTCACTAATAACAGCGAAAACCACTGAAATAACTGTCACAATCTGCAAAGCCTCACTAATAACAGCGAAAACCAGTGAAATAACTGTGGCAATCTGCACAACCTCACTAATAACAGCGAAAACCACTGAAATAACAGTCACAATCTGCAAAGCCTCACTAATAACAGCGAAAACCACTGAAATAACTGTGGCAATCTGCACAATCTCACTAATAACAGCGAAAACCACTGAAATAACAGTCACAATCTGCAAAGCCTCACTTATAACAGCGAAAACCAGTGAAATAACTGTGGCAATCTGCACAACCTCACTAATAACAGCGAAAACCACTGAAATAACAGTCACAATCTGCAAAGCCTCACTTATAACAGCGAAAACCAGTGAAATAACTGTGGCAATCTGCACAATCTCACTAATAACAGCGAAAACCAGTGAAATAACTGTGGCAATCTGCACAACCTCACTAATAACAGCGAAAACCACTGAAATAACAGTCACAATCTGCAAAGCCTCACTAATAACAGCGAAAACCTGTGAAATAACTGTGGCAATCTGCACAACCTCACTAATAACAGCGAAAACCACTGAAATAACAGTCACAATCTGCAAAGCCTCACTAATAACAGCGAAAACCACTGAAATAACTGTGGCAATCTGCACAACCTCACTAATAACAGCGAAAACCACTGAAATAACAGTCACAATCTGCAAAGCCTCACTCATAACAGCCAAAAACCAGTGAAATAACTGTGGCAATCTGCACAACCTCACTAATAACAGCGAAAACCACTGAAATAACAGTCACAATCTGCAAAGCCTCACTAATAACAGCGAAAACCACTGAAATAACTGTGGCAATCTGCACAACCTCACTAATAACAGCGAAAACCACTGAAATAACAGTCACAATCTGCACAACCTCACTAATAACAGCGAAAACCACTGAAATAACAGTCACAATCTGCAAAGCCTCACTAATAACAGCGAAAACCAGTGAAATAACTGTGGCAATCTGCACAACCTCACTAATAACAGCGAAAACCACTGAAATAACAGTCACAATCTGCAAAGCCTCACTAATAACAGCGAAAACCACTGAAATAACTGTGGCAATCTGCACAACCTCACTAATAACAGCGAAAACCACTGAAATAACAGTCACAATCTGCAAAGCCTCACTAATAACAGCGAAAACCACTGAAATAACTGTGGCAATCTGCACAACCTCACTAATAACAGCGAAAACCACTGAAATAACAGTCACAATCTGCAAAGCCTCACTAATAACAGCGAAAACCAGTGAAATAACTGTGGCAATCTGCACAACCTCACTAATAACAGCGAAAACCACTGAAATAACAGTCACAATCTGCAAAGCCTCACTAATAACAGCGAAAACCAGTGAAATAACTGTGGCAATCTGCACAACCTCACTAATAACAGCGAAAACCACTGAAATAACAGTCACAATCTGCAAAGCCTCACTAATAACAGCGAAAACCACTGAAATAACTGTGGCAATCTGCACAACCTCACTAATAACAGCGAAAACCACTGAAATAACAGTCACAATCTGC
>CAXASF010000096.1:180000-182500 GCA_963971475.1 Chrysops caecutiens | reverse complement strand
TGTCAAACAAACTGCCAACCGTTACCTCGGAGGGGCTGAAGGTAACGGACTCAATAAAGCCCCTTAGTATCCGCATCTCAAAGTCAACGAACAACGACATTTCGGTACTGGGACAAATTAATAGGACAGACTGCCTGATGCTGCTGGACACCGGAGCTACCCATTCCATCATCCATCCGCGTGTTCTACTAGCGACAAACGTGAGATCCCACATGCATCCGAGCTTCGCACACATTCGCAGCGTTACTGGAGAAACAATACCTGTGGAGGGAAGAATCGAAGTTCAACTCACTATTCCACCTCTCCAAATAAACCATCAGGTATATGTCGCGACAATAGATCACTCCTGCATCCTTGGGGTCGACTTTTTGCAACAACACCATTGCAGCATCGATTTCAGCAAGGGCGTGTTAAAAATTCGGGATGTGGAAATTGAGTTCGTCCGAGAGAGTGGAAAACAAGTGTGCCACCTAGCATCCGCGAATACCGTAGAGGGGGCTCCTGAAGTAACGCGCATGGAAGAGATGATCGAAAGGAGTTGCAAGGAATTACAGCCGATGCAGAAAGCGGATCTTCAATCTTTGGTACAACATCATCAAAACGCGTTCTCTGTGTCTTCGTCCGACCTAGGGAGGACGTCAGTTAGCAAGCACGTAATAGAGACTGATACATCACAACCCATAAAACAACCATTTCGCCGTCTGCCGTATGCCCGGAGAGAGGAAGCCCGAACCCTCATAGAAGAGATGTACCAGCACAAAGTTATAAGGCCATCGAACAGTCCCTGGTGCTCCCCAGTAGTCCTCGTTAAGAAAAAGGATGGCAGCACTCGTTTCTGTGTAGACTATCGGCGGTTGAACGAGATCACCCGTAAAGATTCGTACCCTTTACCACGAATGGAGTTGATCCTCGAGGCTTCGGTAGGATCACGTTGGTTTGCCACCCTTGACCTACAGTCCAGTTACTGGCAAGTGGAGCTCGACGAGAGGTCTAAGGAGAAAACAGCCTTCAGTTGCGGAGATGGACTGTGGGAGTTCAACGTCATGCCGTTCGGATTATGCAACGCGCCGGCCACTTTTCAGCGGCTGATGGAGGAAGTACTCAGAGGAGTGCCTTATCAGGTGTGCCTAGTGTACCTCGACGATGTGATCGTCCACGCCCCCACCTTTCCGGAGTTAATGACGAACCTCGCGACAATCTTTGGAAGGCTAGAGAAAGCTGGACTAAAACTGTCGCCGAAAAAGTGCGAGTTATGCCGGCAAACGGTGAAGTATTTAGGACACGTGATCACACCAGCAGGAGTTCATCCGGACCCAGACAAAGTATCGGCCGTTGCAGAATGGCCCACCCCAAGCAATGGTACCGAAGTTCAATCGTTCGTTGGTTTATGCGGTTATTACAGACGATTTATAGCCGATTTCGCGAAGGTGGCTAAGCCATTACATGAACTTAGTAAAGCAGGAACGAAGTTCGTGTGGTCATCGGATCGCCAAACAGCTTTCTTGGAACTCAAAAATCGGCTGACTACAGCTCCGATCCTTTGCCAACCCGATTTCGAATTACCATTCGTACTGGACACCGATGCAAGCAGCTATGCCATGGGTGCGGTGTTGGCGCAGAGTGTCGACGGTCAGGAACGGGTCGTCGAATATTATAGCAAAACTTTCAGTCGCGCAGAAATTAACTATTGCGTAACGAGGAAAGAGCTCCTGGCGGTCATCAAAGCAGTCAAACGCTTCGCCCCGTACTTGCTTGGAAGACGTTTTCTCCTTAGGACCGATCACGCGTCGCTACGGTGGCTTATGAATTTTAAGGAACCAGAAGGACAAGTTGCCAGATGGATCCAGCGACTCCAGGAGTTTGACTTCGAAATCTGCCACCGACCAGGCGCTAAACATCTGAACGCGGACGCGCTATCACGTGGCCCATGTACCTCAGATTGTCGACCATGCATGAGATTGGAGGAGCGCCAGAAAATACACGTGCGGTTCACAGGAATCAGGGACGAAATGGTTGAATTACAGAAAACGGATTCGGTGCTAGGACTCCTATATCAATGGAAAGCCAGCAACGCCAAACCTGCCAAAGAAGACATCAGGGACCAATCACCAGACCTTAAGGCATACTGGACCATGTGGTCTAGCCTGTTCGTGTGCGATGGGAAATTGTGTCGACACTTAACACAAGTACCGGACGATGGCCACCAGATTCTGGTCCCGAAAAGCCTGGTAAACACAATACTCCAACTAGCTCACGATAGTCCCGTTGGTGGGCACTTCGGTACGGACAAGACACTAAAAAAGGTCCAACAGAACTACTACTGGATTGGTTGCGCGAAGGACGTCGACAAATTCTGCCATAACTGTACCACATGCCAAGCGAGACACGGACCTCGAACACGGCAAAGATCTAGATTGCAGACGTACAACGTCGTAACGCCGTTTGAAAGGATAGCCGTAGACATACTGGGACCGCTCCCGAAAACAGCGAAAGGAAACCA
>CAXASF010000096.1:147500-150000 GCA_963971475.1 Chrysops caecutiens | reverse complement strand
AGTATGACAAACTGTATGTGAATTATAAATCAACTAGCTGTGCCCCGCGGTTTCACCCGCGTTAAATTTAATCGTGCATACTGCCTGTTCTATAAACCTACTTTAAAAAAAAAAGAGTTGGTGAAGACCGAGTTACGGAACTAACCACTGTTCCACATAATCTTCCATTAAGGAAGAAATACCCTCCTCGTGAGAAGTGGGCTCATTGGTCTTTGTCAAACCTGTCGTTTGAAAAAATTCAAGAGGAATATGTTACAATTTTTTTTATTACAAAAATACCATAAAAGATGTGGTTGGTGGGGATAATAAGCGAGTTTAATATTGACATTGAAGTCAATTTCTCTAAACTCAGAGTGATGGTTTTAAGCTATATAGTGGGACTGTTGGCCGTTCGGAAGACACGTAGCCTCGACACGAATATTCGGGTAAATAATTGCTTCAAAGAAAGTATCTCAAATTTGATAGCTACGTTTAAAGGAATAAGAAGGATCGTGTTCACTTTTATATTTTAAAAACTGAAATTTAAAGAACTTCCTCACATACGATATTTTTCGTAAATTCTCCTTGTGGTATAAGTATATGCTGATTTTCTCCACAAATTGCTCTAGATAAGGCAACATACGGTTGGCCGTGAGAGAAACAGTCTTGTGTTAGATCCACTCCTACATGACTAAAGGTTTGACCCTATGCTTTATAAATAGTGACTGCAAACGAAACCTTAACGGGGAATTGAATTCTTTTAAAGTTGAACGGTAAGTCAGTAGGAATCATTGGAATCCGAGGTAGCAGTACTGTTTGTCCAATTGCTGGACCTGTCAAAACAATCGCAATAATCACATTATTTTAAAGAAATTTAACTTGCAGTCTGGTTCCGTTGCACAAATTCGGTGGGCTAAGATTTCTTAATAAAATAATGGGAGTGCCAGGTTTAAGTTTTAGGGAATGCGGAGGAAGCCCACACGGATTTAACGAATTGAGAAATTCTTGCGGGTAATATATAACATCTTCTTGGTTCATTACAATATCAATGGACAGCTAATTCACGAAATCGCCTGGTACTTTGGTCAGTATTTGTTCATTGATTGCATCGACACTACTATTTTTAGCTGCTAAAATGGCCCGCTGACACATCCACTGATGATCTTTTTGTTGAATATGGATCACATCCGGGTACACTTTAGAGATCAAATCTTCAATGTCGTGTACAATGTTTCCTAATTCCCTGTCAATGCTAATTTTATTGTCTACGTTAGGTACCTGCCCATCACCGATTAAAAGAAGTGTTTTTGAAAAATTTATGCTTCCTCCACCTAAATGAGCTCTCATGTTTGTAGTAAGTTTCAGGCGTTCAATGGATTTCCAAAGTGAGGAAGATTTTAAGCAGGACTTCACAATGTCGGCTCTAGTCCCTCTAACTATTACAGGTAACGTTTGCCTAAAATCGCCAGAAAACATAAAAGTAATACCACCCATAGGTTTATTCGAGTTTCTTATATCTCTAAGACTTTTATCCAATGCCTCTACATGAGCTTTGTGTATCATGGTGCACTCATCCCATACTATTAAACTAACGTCTTGCAAAACTTCTCCCAACGGACCATTTTTACGAATTGAGCACACACTATCTCCTTGCAAAGACACTGAAAGAGGCAGTTTAAAAGTGGAATGCGCCGTTCTTCCTCCTGCCAATAGAGTTGCTGCAATAACTGATGAAGCAACGGCTAAAGCAAGTTTTCCTTGAGATCTAACTTCTGCCAAAATCAAGTTTGTTACAAACGTCTTGCCCGTTCCACCTGGAGCGTCCAAAAAAATATTTTGCCTTCGTTAAAGTTAACACTATTTAAAACTGATTTATATGCAAAATTTTGGTCACCGGCTAATTTTGGTTCATTTTGAAAAATGTAATCATTGAGTTTATCTGAATCAAATGGTCTTCGCAAGGCTTGTTCTACGGGATCCATAATATTCAAATTATTCCGCTTTGCTGCTGGCAGTCCAAAATCAGTAAGAGATTTGTCGCATATCTCGTGAATTTGGTCTTCAATGATTATTAAACCTTCGTTGTACACTTCGGCAGTAAATTGTAAAGTTATGTCATCATTTTCATTTCTCACTCTATTCAATATGTCCTCACATAAATCATCACGAAACTTATTCCACAGCACAATCGGTTCTGATGCATGGCAAAATGTTAATATTATGGTAAATAATTCCCTCAGTTTTGCTGCTGACTCTTAAATAACTGCATCTGACAGTGTTTTTCCCCAGTGTTCATCTCCTTCTATCAAACCGAGTTCTTTACAGGCGCCCTGATATGTGGGGAAGGTAATGCTATTAACTGTTCGAAGATCTTTAAAAGAACTTGGCCCGCGTACATTCATAAGTAGCATTCTTAAGTAGTAACACTCGAATTGTGTTGGATGAACATTATAAACGCGTCCCAAAGCTGCATCTTTTTTATATCAGGGAATCCAGGAACTTCTTGCCCACGCTTTCTTCT